>RJWM01016874.1:0-44419 GCA_004363535.1 Dasyprocta punctata | reverse complement strand
TGGGAAAAGACAGCACTCATTCGCTTTTGGCTGGGAGGCCCTGACACCCACAGCTCCACCCAGAGGTTCCTCTGAAGCCCCTGAGGGTGCTGAAGAAGACAGCTGGGGCTCAGGCCTTGAGCGGAAGTGTCTGTGACTCAGACATCTTGTATCCCAGGAGATAACCCCATGTCGTTGAGAGGGGAGAATGTGGGGGACAAAATCTAGGGGGTCATGGCAGGGTCAGGAAGCCAGATGATCTTGTGCCAAGTGGGAGGGGAGTCAGTGGGGTACTTGGCATGAGAGATGGGTGTGTAGGAGCTAAGTCCCTCAGGGCCAGAGATCTGCCAGCCACCGGGCAGCATAAGGGAGCCCAACTATGCACCTACGTGATTCCATCAGGAACTTGCTCCCTCAGGGTGTGGAGCTCAGGGGGCAGCATCTCCAGGGAACTGGTGAGCAGTGCAGAATATCAAGTGTTCCCAAAGACCTACTAAGTGAGAGTCCCCATTTTAACTAGATCTGAGCATACGCCTGTGTTTCCGGGAGCATGCGCACAGCCGTGGTCTAGGTGGCTGGATTGTTGATCATACTGTTCAGACTCCTGGTCCCTGGCCAGGGTACAGACTTTTACTGGGTGACCAGAGGTTGGTAAGGCCCCTCTCCTGCCCCCACACATGGGTCACTGCTGCCAGAAGGAGGGGCAGCAGGGAGAAGCAGGGAGGGAGCCCGTGAGGCTTGAGCAGCGGGGCGCTTCCACCAACTGAGCCCCTTTCTGGGTTCTGAGCAGGAGATGGGGGCTCTGTCTTCTCCAAATCCTCCTGGTTGGCTGCACCCTAAGAAGGGCCCTGGTCTCTCAGGCAGGCAGGGATGGGGGTGCCCTTCACCACCACCCCATCCCTGTCCTACAGATGGTCACGCCATCAAGTGGCAAATCACCACTGGCCAAACTTAACCACCCAGGAGGCAGCAAGGCCACAGGCTCGCATAATGGGGCCTGGAGGAAAGGCCTTGACTAAGAGGCTGGCACTGGGGGCTGGACCCTCTTACCGCAGTGTAAATTGCTTCCTGCGCAACAGCCCCTCCCCCTTCTCCACCACCCCTTGTGAAGGAGCACAAAACTCCATCTGCTACCATTTCAAAAAGGAATCTATGATCTAGCTGGTAAGTTCCTGGGTGGGGTACTTTGTCCAGGTGGTGGCACAACCCTGACCAGTCTATGACTTCTGATTGCTACACCTGCAATATAACCACGCTCACTATACACGCACGCACACACACACACACACACACACGTACACACAGCATAGTTAAAATGAAATGCATTTCAAATAAACTTTTCCATGAAGGAAAACATACAGAGAAGGCTCAAGCAGCCCTTGGCAGCAGACAGTGCTGTTTTAATACAGAAGCGTGAACACTGTACACAGGACACACAAATACGCAGTGGCACAATATCGCCGCCTGGTGACCACTCAAACTGCTGCAAGCAGAGGAAGTTTGCTTGTCCCTCTCAGGCCTAGCATTGCAGATTCATCTCCAAGGGGCCAGAGAGGGCGGGCTTCAGGGAGGAGGCGGCTCTCACCAGTCCGGGATACACCTGCTGTTGGTTCATGTAAACGTAAGTGACCAAATTTATCATTTTGACCATTTTCAGTGTACAATTCAGGTGGCATTCAGTATATTTACACCGTTGTCCAAACATCACTGCATCCAGCTCCTGATGTTTTATGTCTTCGCCAAAAGAGTTTCAGCATCCATTAAACACATCCCCTTTCTCTCTGCCCTGGCAACTGCCTATCTTAACTTTATGAGTCAGTAGCATTTTAAGGGTCATTCTATTTATTTGTATAATTATCTTCTAAGTAAAAGAAATGGCATTGATTTTCACCTACTGGTAGTGAATTAAAGATTACTTGTTTTCCACCCAGGGTCTCACTCTGACACCTCCTGTGACCCTCCCAAGGTTGTGGTCCATGCAGGCAACCACAGCTCCTGGCCCACCCATGGGAAACAACTGAGTCTTGTTTTGTTGCTAAATTTCATGTTCTGCAGGCCAGGTGTATTAACGAGATTTTCAGTTTTATAATATTTAAAGCTTATGATGAGTTTCTCAGTTTGTAACCCTCGGAGGGTGCAAAGTTTCCCCTTGTAGGTTGATTCTGAAAAGGGGAAGCCAGGTCCCATCTGTGTTCACTGAGGCTGCTTGAAATAGGAGGATTTTAGTTGATGAAACCTTCTAAACATTAGGGTTACTAAAAATAATAAACTAATGTTGGGCTGCATTAGCAGAGCTAGAATGTCTAGAAACAAGTAGGTGAAAATCTACTTCTATGTGTTGCTGACTGTGTTGCTTGGGACACATAGCCTACTTTAGGGCACCGAAGAGGAGCCAGAACAAGGCAGAGAGCATGCCCAAGTGATGTGTAAGTGGCAGGGCGATACTAGGTACTTTCCATAGGTTCTCTGGATTCATGAAGGAGATGATGAGAGAAAAGTATCACCAGCTCACAGAAGGGGTAGGGGGAGGGCAATTGAGGTAGAAGAAGCTGCTTGTTTTGTTTTGTTTTGTTTTTTGGTACTGGGGATGAACTCACAACCTTGCACCTCCCAGGCAGGCGCTTACACCACTGAGCTAAATCCAAGGCCCAGAAGAAGCTGCTTTGTGTCATCTGGCAGGAAGGGAGGGAGCTTGGCTTCGGAACCTGACTCTCGCATTGACACCTGCCCTCCCTCTTAGATCATGCTCTGCCCCCTGTGAAAAGTTGGGGACCAGCCTGTGTAAGGGTTAAATTGCTGATCCTGGGGTTCTCTGGCTGTGTTGGAGTAGCTCATATTCACAGCCTCTGAGGGCAAGATAAGCCTGCAGTTCAGGAGGTTCAACTCTCACTCCAATTCAAGAATAATAAACTGCCAACATTAAAGATAAGACTGTTCTCTTAATTAGCAAGATACTGCCTAGAGTGTATTTGTTCTAACTCCTCAAGGTGTGCTTATTTTCACAGGCTTTTGATTCAGATGTGCCCTCAACTTCCTGTACCTCCTTGAATTGTTAAGGGCCCAATACATATGGATAGTCCAAAGAAGTGTTTGTCATAGCTCCAAGAGAGTTCTGGGCTTCCTGGACTCCAAAATGGTATTGCTTGTCTCTTGTTTATTTCAGCCTTCATCATACACTCACCATAGGAGATCAGAGGCCCAGCTCAGCCCCAGATGGGGAAATAGCATTTCCTTCACCTCACTCCATTCTCAGCTGTCCCTGCACACTGATGCGAAGTGTCCCTCCCACTTCTACAGAGCAGTCTACACCCAGAGAAGCTCCCACCCACCACCCGCCACTCTCCGAAATCGGCCCAGGATGAGAGCGTGCGGCCAGGACTGGAAGCTGAGTTGTGACCCTCAGCATCCCACTACCCAGGCACAGAAAATGGGGCTCAGACATGGACATGAGAGATTCTGGCAGTGCCCTTCTCAACCTGGGGGTGCACAGCACAGTCACACTGGTCCCCGTTCTCTGTGACAGATGATGCTGGCTTCCAGGACAGGAGTCTGCTCTCTTGAGTGCAGTGGTTACCAGCTCAGACGCCCTCTCTGGGTGACATTGATGTAGGAGAAAGAAACTCCCAAGGTGCTAGATGTGCAATATGAGTTTGTGTTCTCTAAAATCGAAGAATAAATTTTACGTACAATGGAGATTAAGAACAGAATATACTTATTGATAGAAAGAAAGCTTCTGTCCAAGAGGGAGACAGGAGGGTTCTTGAGTGGGCTGCCAAGGACTCTGCCTTTTTTAGTGTTTTTATAGAACAAAATCACGAGGTGAGGCAAGCCCAAGGTGGGGAAAAATGGGAAATCAGGAGGCGGCCATGAAGTGGGACAGAACTACGGTCAACCAATAAGATTACGAATATAATTGCTCAGGCAAAACTGATTAAATGGGGATCATGTGGGGAAGTGAGTCACGCAGCCAGTGGGCATTAACACTGAACAGAGCCTTTTCCTGCAGGGGGATGGTTTAGTGGCTCCCTCTGGCTTCCTCAAGGTGATGGATACCTTTTAGAATATCAATCCCTGACATTACTCCTTAGGAAGTATATGAGAGCCTTTTTAAAAAAATCTTTTGTCTTGAGGTCTGGCCCACAGCTGCAAGTTATCTGGTCTTCTGCACTGGCTCCTTTGAGGGTTCAGCCCTATCTGGCTTCCTATAATATTTATATCTAACTTAGTTCCCTGTAATACCATGACATGTGAAGCCAGTAGGGTCCTGAGAAGGTGCTATGGAAGATTTAAAAAAAAAAAAAAAAAAAGAAAAAACCAAGCCACAGAGGAAAAACCTGGGACCTGGTGGGACCTGACCTTTCTGATGGAGAGGGCAGCAACAACCCAGCATAATCTACATCTTCATTTATATACAGTAAATAGCGGGGAAGTGCACCACAGGACTTAAAGTACAAGGTCTCAGTGTCTTGCAGAGAACACTGAAAGCGAAATATTCTCAGAGCTATCCATGCTGTAGTTAATGGGGAGAAACACCAAGGCTGGGCACCTGCTGCACTGGCCTTGCTCTGGTCCCAGCAACTCATTCACATGGCTCACCTCTGGAGCTCTGTGTTCTCGGGGCTGGCCTTGCTCTAGTCCTGAATGTGTGGTTGATCTCCTGCAGCTGAGTTGCCAGGGCCAAGTCCCAGAATTCACATGGTCCTGCTGTGTGAACTTGAGTAATGTGCTTCACCTTGCTCCGTCTTCATTTCTTCCCATATAGAATGGGCATGATTAGCTGTACCTCATTCATAATGGTAACAGAATTAAATGTAAGGCATCTAAAAAGTTGCAAAATCAACACATAATTCTCCTTAGGTCTTTAACAACAATACCTTGCTGTGTGCTTCCTCCCCTCACACCTTCATAGCTCCAGCTATATGTCCTTCTCTGAGTAATATGAGCTGCTTAAAACCAGGTCCTCCCTTTACTCCAGAGCCTGGGAGAGGACCAGCACCTGATGAGCGACTCTGGAAGTCACTGTATTTCTCAAACTTTTCTGGTCTCCTGCTCCCTTCTCAATTCTTGTTGTCCCCAGTCAGGGTGGGTCTTGTGCAATCTCATGTGGCAGAAGTGGCCCTGCACACTCTCTGAGGAAGCTGTAAAAGCAAGTTACAAAATCCACCGCCCTCCACTCAGAATGCTGCAGAAACACAGCCACTGCATTAGTAAAGGCTATAGGCAAAGACCACTCTCGGGATTCCAGCCCATTGCCCAGCTGAGTTCTCTGCTGATGCCAGCACCCATAGGTGGGCAAGTGAGCAAGGAGCCTGCCACAGATTTCCACTCCTAATCCCAAATTTAAAATTGTGCAAGATTCCTGCCTCACTGTCTTTTGGACCTAGCTCTGAGTAAATATCCTTCTTTATTCTAGGGAGGGCACTTTTGCTTTAGGGTTCAGAGAGGTCTTCTGCTGCTGGTACCTGCTGATATTTTCCTCTCTCTATTATGGGAAACCAGTCAATGCCAGGGGGAGAGTCCCTGAGCACTCTACACTGTATCAGTTCCTTTCTCTGGCAAGGTCCTTACGATGGGAGTTTGGGAGAAGAAGGGTTCTGGTGGCAGGTTGGGGACAGCTCTGAGGCCCTGAGTTCTGTTCCTACCACCAGTCCTACTTTGCCTCCTAAATGAGATCCTGTCTGCTTTTTCCTCCATACCAAGTCTTCTTCCTGTTCCCCATTCCTCCAAGTAAGTGTTCCCATTCTGATCAGGTAGAAGTTCTGCAGCTGGGAGGAAATGACCCAGACCCTGCCCTGTGCAGAACAACAGCCCTGGGGTGCAGGTGGCTCAGCCTCAGAGGGTCCTGGCATTGGTCCCAGAAAGCCTGCCCATCCCTTGTTTTCCCCATCCTTGACTCCAGTGTGAGAGCCCATGTGAGCCTTGGCCAAGGGAAGATGGTGAGAAGTCAGTGCAAGAGCAGGAATAGGGATTTTTCAAAGAGACAGTGCTCACTGTTCACAGTGCCACTTGCTGCAAACTTGATTTCTTGGGAGGCTGAGGCAGGAGGATCCATAGTTCAAGTCCAGCCTGGGCAATGAGGCTACTTAGCAAGATCTTGTTTCAAAATGAAAACCAAAATGAGTTGAGGGTGTGGATCAGGGCAAAGGCTTTGTTGCTGTCAGAGGATGTTGTTTCCTGAGCATGGCCCCGCTCCTCCCTCACAGTCCTGGGCGGTGAGAGACAGCTGACACTGCAGAGGCCACACCAGTTTGAAGACACTTGTGGGACTTCACTGAACAGCCTCTGCTCCATAAGAGATGATGTCCCTGTTTTTACTGCCTTTCTGCCACACATATTGCAAGGATTTTTTTTTTTTTTTGCCTTTGGACTTTAAAAATTTTTGAAATATCCTAGAAATTGATTTATGCTTAGGGCTCTTTTCAGCCATTTTGTTGAAACTGAGGTTGTTTTATAGATGAATGAAAAGCACAGAACTGAAGTGTATAGGTTTTGTTTTGTTATGTTTTGTTTTGTGTTTGTGGTGCTTGGGATTGAGCCAAGGACTTCACTAATGCTAGGAAAATGCTCTACCACTGAGCCAAACATAGCTCTTGTTGTGTAGGCTTTGGTGATTTTTAAGAAATACATACAAATAGGCAATCCAATGTCCTGTTAGAGATAGAGGATATTGCTGTCACCAGGGAGCTCCCTCAGCCCTAATCTTCTCAGCGACGAGTTTTTCTGGATTTCTTTCATCACAGAAATCTGAAAATAAATTTGATCATGGATGCATGATATTGTATCAAATCACCATCATTCATAACGAAAGATCTTTTTATTACTAGGAAATTTTATTTTTCAGCTACTTACTTTTCAAATTTTTGCTGAGACAGCTTACAATTAAATCCATACATGTAAAACATTGAAAAGCTAACTGAGGCGTAAGTATAGAAAAATGAATAATTACATTAGAAAATATGAACTAACCTGGTTTGAGCTGACGAAATGGCCTGCATCTTAAATACTATGTTGAGAAAGTTCTAATTTTATTCCATCTAGTTTCTGAGATAAGGGAAAGGTAAAATAGACTTCATCAAAATTGAAAACTTCAGGCTAGTCATATAGATGTGTTTAGTGCACTTACCTATCATGTAAAAGGCTCTTGGCTTGATCCTTAGTGCTTGATTATTTTAAGGTCACTCAATTGGAAGCGGCGCAGAGAAAATAAGAGTGAGAGAGATAAGGAAGAGGCCTTTAATGAGGAGGGCATGGGAGAGCTTTTGGGGCCAGCGGGTGTAAAAGCTCTCAATAAGAACAAAGGAATGTAGTTACCTTTATCAACTTTGGCTGGGGGAGGAGTTTGAGAGGTGTGCAAAATGACATATTAACAGCTGATTTGAGGGAGCATCTGCCTGTGTAAAGCAGGAGACAGAAAGATTTACTGGGGTCTGGGGGTGGAGGCTTGAGGGGTTGTGGAGTCTTGGGATTGGAGAGGGCTTGGTGCATCGCAAAAGGGAGAGGAAGGTTTATCTCTGGAATGAAAAGGAAAACATGGAGTTTACTGTTGGAGAGCTAAGTTGTTTTTCTGGGTCCAGTACCAAGTTTGGGGGATGTCATGCCACAGACAGTTAAGCCCCAGATTAACAGAATCTATCACTCAGTACTGCAAAACCAAAGCAAAAGCAAAATCAAAAACAAACTTCCATTTAATCAGCCTGCTAATTTGACTACAGCTAAAAGGACACACCACATTCTACAAGTACATGCTACAACCGGAACTTCATGGATTATTGGTGACAGTGAAAACTATTAAACCACTTTGGAAATTGTCCTTGTAGTGTCTCCTAAGGTCAACAGGAACTTCCTAGAAATTCTACACATCAATATTTCTCAAAAGTAAATAAAATCATATGTACCCACAGAGGCACATTGGAAAAGTTCTCAGCAGCTTCACACATAATAGCCACAAATGAAAATCATCTCAGCGTCCATCAAAAGAGCAAATGGGCAAATATATCATAGTGTAGCCAGGCAATAGAATCTATTCAGTAAAGGAGAACAAATTATTTATAAGCACAACATAGAAAAATCTCAAAAATATGCCATTAAAAAAGATAAACATAAGACTACACGCAATGAATGCATCCTTTGAGTTGCAAGTCTTTAACAGACACATTAATCTTAGACATTCAAATTCCCTTCACAGATTACTGATATTCTTTCAATAAATGGTTCTGTTACCCCAACATGTCTTTTAAACTTTATTTCCATTACACATGTAATGTAAATTAGTAAAAATAAACATTACAAATCTAGAAAAGCTATGTGTTGTGCTGCATGCCTGTAATTCTAGTATGCTAGGAGACCGAAGTAGAAGGATCGCAAGTTCTACCTCAGCCTTAACAACCTTGCAATTTAGTGAGACCATGACTCATAAAAAAGGGAGAAAGAAAGAAGAAAAGGGAAGACAAGAAAACAAAAGAAGAGGAAAAAAGAAAAGAAAAGAAATGAAAAAAGGAGGAAAGAACAGAAAGGTCCTGAGTTCCATCCCCACTGCATAACCAAACAAAACACTTTAATACAGCACAGAAAAGTCTTCAGTAATGAAGCATGATATATCATGTCAAAACCTCTGTCTTCCTAAATCCCGTTCTCTATTTAACTATTCAAGTATTTTGTTTTTCCTATGAAAAGTGTCATATTTATACCAGCGTATATGCATATTTCTTTTTGAACAATTGCATAATTCTAAGTAATGTGATTTTTGCAATGAACGATATATTATGGTAGGTATATTGTCACATATCAGCATATTTATATATCTCTTTCAATGCATTTAACAACATCAGGGTATTTTACTACATAAAAGTATATAATTATTTTACTAGTCCACAAATGCTTGCATAATTATTAATAGCAGAGAGTTTAGGGAGACAGAGATGTCCACAGACAATGCTTGTTATGGTTTGTGCTTAGATGGCCCCTCAAGTCTCATGCAGTCATGGAGGTGGCTGAATCTATTGTTTGTGATTGGTTTATTGTCTAGCGCTGGGACTGGTGGCGTGAGTGCTGCACCTGTCCAGGGGTGGGTAGCTGGCATACAATATAAGGGAGGTAAGGAGGTGTGCTTTCCCCCTTTTTATCCTGTTCACTCTTGTCACTTGTGGCCACCATGAACGGTTGCCTCTTAGCCTTGCTACCCTGCCTCGGAGCCAGCTGAGTATGGACTGAAGCCTCCAAAAACTGTAAGCTAAATAAACCTTTCCTTCTCTAATTTTGGGCATCAGGTTTTTGTCTCAGCAATGAGAGAAAAGTAACCAAAACAGAATTTGATACCAGGAGTGGGATCATTGCTGTGACTGTACTTGACCATGTGGTTTAAGACCCTTTGGGAATGAGTTGTGGGAAGAGTTTGGAAAAGTTTGGAGATGCTGCTGCAAAGAGTGGTGCTGGAACATCTTAGGCTGTTCTGTATGGGAGATTCTGGTCAGAGCTCAGCAGACCTGGTTGATAGAAAGCCTACTGATAAAGACCAGGTTCAGGAGGTTTCCACTGGGAAGAAAGACTGCATTGGTTGTTGGACTCCAGTTGATGTATGCTATGGCTTGGCAGAAAGTTTGTCTCCATTTTGCTCGTGTCCAGAGACTTTGCCTGAGACTAAGATTAAGGGCTGTGGACTGATTAATCTGGCAGAAGAAATTTCAAGGCAGTCGAATATTGAGGCAATTGTATGGCTACTGTTGTGGGCTTTTAGCCAGATTTACATTGTGAATCAAGAGAAAAGAGCCCAACAGGATGATTTAAAACATTATGAGTTTGACCAGAAACCTGTGAATTGTAAAGATAGAGCTGAGACCTTGATTGCTGAGAAGGAACAGAAAAATAAAACATGGCCTGGCGGCATCATGGGAAGCAGTGTGTCCCCACACTTCGCATCCCTAAAGCTACAAAAATGAAAGACTTTGCTTGGAGGAGAAAGCCACCAAGCACCATGTTCCTTACTCAAAAATTTTTTTTCTTTCTACATTTTTCACTATTGTCTGTCTTTTATTCTGTGCTTTGTTTCTATATTGTGTATCTTGTATCAGAGAAACCACATGATATTCAGGTTTGTGTACCTGATTTACTTCACTTAACCTTATGGTTTGATGGTGCATCGATTTTCCTACAGTGACCCAAGTTTGTCCTTCTTCCTGGCAGAGTAGAATTCTGTTGTGTATAAATGTCATATTTTCTTTACTCATTCATCTGTTGATAAACACGTAATCTTCTTTCAAGATTTAGCTATCATGAATTATGCTGCTATAAAAATAGGTGTGCTTATATCACTGTGATATGATGTCTTTTACTCTTTTGAAAAGATGCCTAAAAGAGGAACAGCTGGGTCAAACGAAAGTTGTATGTTCAGTTTTTTTGAGGAACCTCCATACTGATTTCCATTTTGGTTATACCAGTGCACACTCCCACCAACAGTGAGAAATGTTCATTTATTCCCACAGCTTCTCCAACATTTGCTATTGTTTGATTTCTTGTTGGTGTAGTCATTCTTTCCTAAGTGAGATGAAATCTCAATGTTATTTTGATTTTCATTTCTTGATTGGCCAGTGATACTGAAATTTTTAAAATGTATTTATTGGCCTTTGTACTTCTTCATCTAAGAAGTGTCTGTTCATTTCAGATGCCCATTTCTTACTGGGTTTTTAAGTTCGGGATGGTTAAATTTTTGAGTTTTTTATATATTCTAGATATTAGCCCTTTGAGGTGTAGCTTGCAAAACTTTTTTCCTATTCTGTAAGTTGTCTCTTTACTCTTTTGTTGTTTCCTTTGTTGTGAAGCTTCTTAATTTGATGTGATACCATTTGTTGATTTTTGATGTTATTTCTTGTGCAATCTGGGTTCTGTTCAGAAAGTCAGTCGATGCCTAAATCTTTAGAAGTTTTACCTATTTTGTCTTCCATCAGATTATGTTTCTGATTTAATATTTAGATCTTTGATACATTTTGATTCTAGTTGAGTGCATGGTGAGAGATATGGCTCTAGGTTCAATCTTCAACATGCAGATTGCCAGATTTCTCAACACCATTTGTTAAAGAGGCTATCTTTCCTCCAGTGAAAGTATTTGGCCCATTTGTCAAAGATAAGGTAGCTGAGTACTTGGATTTTCTTCTGTATTCTGTATTGTGTTCTGTTGTTCCACGTGTCTTTTTCCCCCCAGTACCACGCTGTTTTTATCACTGTAGCTTTGTAATATAACTTGAAGTCTGAGATTGTGATGCCCCCTCTCTTGTCCTTGTTGCCCAGAATTGATTTTAGTACTGTAGGTTTCTTCTGATTCCACATGAATTTTAGGATTGCATTTTCTACTTCTGTGAAGAATGCTATTGGTATTTTAATCGAGATTGCATTAAATCTGTATAACAGTTTCAGAAGTATGATAATATTGGCTATATTGGTTGTGTCTATCTACAAACAGGAAATGTTTTCTGATATCCCCTTGGGTCTCCTTTTTAGAGTACTACAGCTTTTCTTTAAATTTTATTTTAAAGAGAATAAAACAAAACAAAACAGAACAGAAGAAAGCAGATCAGGACAAAACAATGCAAGCAACACAGGATTTCCACACAAGTGACAGGAAAACAACAGGGGCTATCATAACATCTCTTGTTTTCTTCGAAATAGTTGTCCATATCTTCATACACAATGAATTAAAACAAAACACAATAGTATAAAACCGATAAAAACAAAAGAATAAAAGCATTACAGGCCTTCAAAACCCAACAATAGGAAAATCAACAATGGCTACCATCATGTCTCTTATTCTCTTCAAAATAGCTGTCAACACTTTCACACATATTGAAATCAAATAATACAGAACAGACTAAGAACAAACAAAACAAAGGATATAAGCATTACTGGACTTCACAACAAGATGATAGGGAATCGGCAATGACTACCATAACATCTCGTTTTCTTCAAAGTAGCTGTTCATACAATCACTCATAATAAAGTCAATTCTTGTAAACTCTTTAGGAGAAGTTCTAGGCTTGTATAAGCCTACACATGTACATCTATCCTTTCTGTATGAGAGGGAAAGGCAAAACAAAATGTCACAAATTACAAAAAAACAAGAAACAGAAGAGACTAATAAATAATATCAAAGAGCCCAAAACAATAACAATACAAACTTGCAAAACAAGGTGGTAGGAACATAACTAAGGTTGTTAGTTGGCATAGTTATCTTCAAAAGAGTTACAGTTACTCAGATTACCAGATATAGACTTGCAAAATTCATCTAATCTTATGAATGTTAACTCTTTTGTTCCAAGAACTAACAGAATTAGTAACACAATCCTCTTAGCTATCTTAAGTGTATATACACAAATTTATATCTTTTGTTTTTTCTCTTCCTTCTTTTCTCCTTTTCCCTATCTGTTTTATTTTTTCCCTTTGGGCAGTTTGTTATCCTTCAACAATATTTATGGAATATTTTGTATCTTATTTACTCTCTCACTTTCTTACACTAGGGAGACAATACGGTATTTACACACGAGTTTGATTTATTTCACTTATGAGTATGGACTCAAGTTGCATCCATTTACCTATAAAAGTCTCAATATTATCCTTCTTTATAGCTGAGTTAGAGTACTACAGCTTTTAGAGGAGAGGTCTTTCACTTCCTTTGTCATGTTACTTCTTAAGTATTTCATTTTTCTTGATGCTATTATTTCCCTAATATTCCTAATGCTATTGTTTCCCTAATATCTCTCTCAGTGAGTTTATTATTGGGGTACTGGAACACTTGAGTTTAAAGTGTTGACTTTGTGTCCTGCTGTGCTACTGGAAGTGGTTATTAACTCTAGCGGTCTTTTGGTAATAGTTTTTGAAAACTTCTTTGGAGAGGATCATATCACCTACCAATAATGGTAATTTAACTTCTTCCTTTCCTATCCATATTCCTTTTATTTCTTCTCTTGTCTAACTGCTCCACTAATGCTTCGAGAACTGTACTGAACAGACATTGTGATAAGGGGCATCCTTACTTTATTTCTGATTTTAGAGGAAAACTTTCAGTTTCTCTCCATTTAGTATGATGTTGGCCATTGTTTTGCCATAGATGGCTTTCAAAAATGAGTGAGTCTGATTACATTTCTTTTCTGTTTGCTATTTGTTTGTATTTATTTTGCTAGAAACTGCCTTTATTTTTGTTTGTATAATCTTTGATTATTGATTTCTGTTCATTTGTAAGAACTCTTTGTTTACAACTCAATTAGTCTTTAGCAATATGCATTCTTATTTTCACGTTTTTAATCTATGTATTTGTACACTTAAGGATGTGTGTGTAGAGTTTTTCACTATAAAGAATGCATTTTTTTACATTATAAAACTGGGTAGCCTTTCCTTTGTAGGTTTTCTGCTGTGTACTCTACTTAGAAAGGTCTTTTATCTTCAAAATTTTTGTTTTTAGAAATAACATATGTCCTTTTAGTTATTTCATGCTTTACTTTTTAAAATGTCATATTAGAACCTCTGCTCCATTTGAGCTATGGAGAAATCCTGTCACTAGCTAGCATGCTTTTGTGATTTTCGAGGGCATTTGGGGATCTGATTGAGGGGCCCTCTATAACTGAGCTACATCTTTGGCCCTTTTAATTTTGATGGTTTTAAAAAAGGATTTCTAAGTTCCGCAGATTGGTCTTGAATTTGGGACACTCCTACCTCAGCCCCTTGAGTAGCTGGGGTCACAAGCTTGTGGAACTGCACCACTCTGTTTGTTTTTTATAGTAGTGTTTCTCCTAGTGGTGAGGTGACTGATTACATTCTGAAAAGACCTTCAGTTGGGACTGCAGGGAACAGATAGCAGCAAGCAAGAGCCTGGGATTTTGATAACAGTTCTGAGGAGCAGTGTTCCTAGGGTTTGGTTTGATTAGAGTTGCCCCCAGGAGTAGATTGTGACTCAGCGGTCATCACGTTGCCAAGATCAGAGTTTTCTGCAGCCTGGCCCTGTGCCTCCAACATACCTCAAACTGCCTTGCTGAGTCTAAACACAGTGGCCTCCTGCTTTGCCTCTGGAGCCCACCATGAGTTGTGAACTAGAAGCTCTGTGTCCCCTGCTGGGGCTGCACTTGTTAGGGAGATACCTCACTGTGACTCCCTAGGCACAGGGCCAGACTGAGCTGCTGGTTTTTGGAACTCAGCAGAATCTGTGACTCCTTGGAATCTGGGAGATTTCTTCTCCTAAGAGGATTTTATTGAAATATAATTTATGCAGAGTAAAATGCACAGGTCCTGGCTTACCTTGTGAGTTTTATGTGTGTAAGAACCCTTGGGACATCATTCCCATCAGGAACAGAACATTTGCAGCCTTCATGAGACTCCTTTGAGCCTCACCTAAGCAGCGACTCAGGGGTAAACCAGACCTGTGCCTGGTTTTGATGGAGATGGAGCTGTCACAGCTCATGCTCCCCTCTGGCTGGCTTCTTGCCCTGGGTGTAACTCTCATCCCTGTTGTTCCCAGAACCCCAGCTCCCTTTGTAGCTGAGGGCTGCTCCATGGTGTGGATGCTGTAGTTTCTGTCTCCTTTCTCCTGTGGTGAACATGTGATTTTTTCCAGGTTAGGGATGTGAAGCTAAAGCTATTCTGAACAGCTGTGTGTGTTTCCTCTCTCTGGGGATCATAGTAAGGAATAGAATAGAGAGGACAGAGGAGAAGGTATTGCACTGTACAGTCCAAGCAGTTCTAAGCTGTATCTTCTTTTCCTTTTTGTTTTTGTTTTCAAGAAACAGGACCTCTCCATGTTGCTTAGGCTGATCTGAAACTCCTGGGTTTATGAGAGTCTCCTGCCTCAGTCTCTGGAGATAAGGGACTGTAACTGTGCACCACCAACTATGGGTCTGAGGTATATTCCAATCTCAATTGATGTGTGTTCCCTTGTTCCAAATTCCAAACAATTGGCAACTGCCTGCAAATGACATATCCTCACCAGTTCCTATCATGTTACAGAGTATTATAAAGTATCTCCCTTCCATTTCCTCTTTTCTGCTCCAACTGAGTTCTCTGCTCCTTAAAACCAACCAAATTCTGACTGAACCATGAACATAATGAGGGTGGAGGGTATAGAGGGGTCACATGGCCTCAAATTTGGGAGAAGAAATCAGTCTTTGCAAATTATAGTGCACCTATGCAGAGCAAAAGAAGAAAGCAAAGACATGTATGTGGCCCAGGATACTGTGTTCCCCTCTTGCCTAGAAGACCCTTGCTTTGGTCTGTTTTGTAGTACTATTACAGAAGGCCACATGCGAGGAAATTCATAAACAATGGTAGTTCATTCCTTACTCTTTTGTAGGCTGGGAGTCCAGTGCCAAGTCATTGGCTCTTGGCCAGGGTCTTCATGCCACATGAGCCTAGAGGAAGAGGCAAGATAGAAGGGCAAATGAGGTCACAAGTGAGAGCAAGAGCTCTTCCTTGAGGCCCATACCTTTTATTATCAGAATTAATACAAGAGAGGATCCTTGGAGATTCCCACACCTCCATTCCAGCCACACTTCCTAGCCCTGGTGCACTGGGGACTAAGTCAGCAACTTGTGCTCTTTGAGGGCCTAGCAACACTTGACCACTCCTTCCTAACTTGTGATGTGGCCTTCTCAGTTTCCTATGGCAGAGACCTGAATGACTTTAGGTGAACTTATTGTCAATCCTCCTCTTCCACCACTAGCCAATGCTATTCTTTGTCTTAAAGCCAATGATTTCTTTACTACGAGCAAAAGCCAATTAAAGGCAGTTTTTTTTTCTAATGTTCTTCCTGTGTTCTTCCATGTCACTTGAATGCTGTGTGCAAAACTTCTCCCTCTATCCTAAAATCCATTGGAAGAAGAGATAATGGAAGGAAAAAAGAAATTATAGAGGAAAATTTGAAACTTCCAGCGCACCCATTCCTAAAGAATAAAAATACCCAGTACAATGGTTTTTTTTTTTAAACTCCTCCTTAATCATGTTTTGAATGAAGAATAGAAACTTAAAATGAAGAAATACTTTCCTAAGCTCTTGAGTATTCTCAAATATTTCAAGAGGCCATGAATGAGCTGTGTAACATCGGGTGCATCCCTTTCACTCTCCAAGTCCCATTTCTCTGAGTTAAAGGGCGGAAGCAGCCTCCTCACTGCTGCCCCTGCCCAGCCGTGGTTTCCTGCACCCCGGGATGGAACGTGCTGAAGAAGCCCAGCACAGACTTCTGGGCAGTGCCGTCTACAGACTCACTGCCGTGTCACTTTGCATTTTCATGAACCTAATGGGATTTGGTCTCTGGGTAGTACACAGAGGGAGAAAGGAGAGAAAATTGCTGCTCTGGGAGTGGCCATTGCCCTCCCCTGGAGGCCCATGCTGACCTCCACCCTACCCCCAACCTCCATATAGGCTTCCATTGCTCCTGGCTCCTCCCTGTTGAGCAGCTGCCAAATTGTATTGATATCTGTTTCTTGAAAAGCCCAGCTCTGTGCAGTGACAGCTCAGTTGGTGTGAAAGGCAGCAGGTAGCAGAGAGGCCCTGAAAAGATGGGTGCTGCCGAAAGCCTACCTGCCCCGGTGAGTTCTGAGCTGGCCCAGCCTGAGCTGGCTGCACAGCCAGGGAGGAGCAGCCCTGAGTCACTGAGGAAATGACTGGGTGGCCGGGAGCGATGGTGGGGGAAACCTAAAGAGACCTGAGGAGAGTGGAAGTGTCAGAGGGGGTCACCTGGATGTAGCTTCCTTTCCATGGCAGCCTCATCCAAGGCAGCCTCTCTGGACTTAGGGATAATGCGATTCAGGCATTTCACCCTCATTTACTGACCTCCCTCTGGGTGCCTTGTCTGTCCTAGGTGTTCATGGCAGAAAATCCTAGTAGCATCCTTAAAAGTGATAGTTTATATAAAGAGGACACAAACAGGCTTCTGAGAGGACAACAACCCACATGTGTGGCACTAAATCCCACTTCCCTGGAGATGGCTTCTGGGGTTAGGCATTTACTAGCTGGAAGGCTCCAGTCGGTGTACATTTACCTCTCTGGGTCTCAGTTTCTACATCTGTACAATGGACATAATACTCGAGCCCACCTCCCAGAGTAAGGGAGAAATGGGGCAATGTAGTATACCTGGTGTTTGAATGTTGGTGCTTTGGTTGTGTTGGGCATTGCCAGCAGTCTTGGGTCAGTGGAGGAGATCTCTTAGGAAGTATCTGTGTCCTGAGGGGTGAGTTGGAGCTCAGCAGGATTGGCTCCACCTGGATTTATGCCCAGGGGTCACCTGAGAAGTAAAGAACTATTAGGACTGCACCTGCAGTGTGGAGGGCAACGAGAAGAATTTCCCACATTTTTACCTGTCTGCCAGAGGCAGTTGTTAAACACTGTAGGGCTTCTCATCCCCTCTTCCTATGTGGATAAACTGATGCTCTGAGATTGAGGCACTTGTCCAGTGTCCCATGATGGAAAGTTAAGGGAAGATGCCTGGATTTATCTCCAGAAGAGCGGGTGCCCACAGAGACAGCAACATTGTGGGAAAGCAGAAGCACATTAGCCAGGTCCCAGGTCATTGCCAACCAGGTTCCTGGCACAGGCAGGGGATGAGCAGAGGGGGCCACAAGGTCTGAGAGTGGGGTGGCAGCTGGGTCCCGAGTGAAGCTTACTCAGGTAGGGCTCGCTCTTGCCCTGACCTTCCAGACACCTGCCACAGTGATCCATGACTCTCAGCACTGCCATTGCTCCTGAGATGGGATCTGCATGGAGGAGATGGGAGAGGCTGGACAGAGCTGGATGGGACCTCTGTGGGGACAGTGGGTCATACTGTCTCCCTATGGGCACATTATGCCTTCTCTGGTTCCTCAGCAGATGAGAAAGTACATACATGAGAGAGTTTAATAGGCCTTGGGCACTGAAAGAAAGAGGACCAAGCTGTCCCACAGTATGGGCAGCACCTATCCACCTTTCTGGCCTCCCTTGGTGACCTGCTGACTCCTCACAGTTGCAGGCACACATCCTCCAAATGCTGGGTGTGTGGGAGGTCATGTACCCACAGCACAGCTGAGCAGCTGTGCCTGACACCTTTCTTGGGCACCTGACTACCATCCTACTGGCCTCCTTTGCAGGCCAGGAAGGAAACTGGGCCCATGGAGAGGGTGACCTGGGGAGGCCCTGGGGAGACAAGGTAAAAGGATGTTCTGTGCTGTAACAGGAGGCAACCTGGGTGGGGGTTAGAAGCATGAGTTCTGGGGTTTGAGTCTCAGCTCTCTCACTGAGCAGCTTTGGAGTTTCGTGCAGCTTAAAATCCTTTCTGTTCTGAAGTTGACTCATGTTTAAAAGTGGCAGTGACAGTGGCAAAGTTTGTTGTGAGAGAAAAGAAGATAACACAGGCACAAAATGTGGGTCACCAGCAGAGCCCTTTGGCTAAGAGTCCTGCACTGTGGGCAGCCTCATTCTGCCAGGCTGAAGTTCCGACTGCCAGTGACTGGACTAGGTGCCCTCCAGTGACACTGGGCCAACAGTAAGAGGATGCTGTGCTTTGTCTGTAAGGGTGAGCTCTGCTTTCTGGACCTCCAGGTAGAAAGAAGAGAAAAATATGCCTACAGATATAAGCTGGAGTGGGGTACAAGTTTGGGCCCCTCTAAGGAATTGCTTTGTGTTAATGTGAACATCTGCATGACTGAGTCCACACCCCTGCCAGAATTTGGTGGGCTGGGACAAGACTATCATTCTGATTACAGTGCCTTTCTTGCCACACAGAGATGCTGAAAGGAAAGTGATTGGAATGAGGGACAGAGTAGGAAGATCCAGAAACTTTGCTATGACAACTAAGGTTACCAGGAGAAACCCTGGGTGGTACCATCTCAAATTTATTCATATTGGAGCGCACTCTCCAGAATGAGTGTGTGCACACAAGCGCCTGTGTGTGTGTGTGTGTGTGTGTGTGTGTGTACGTGGGCCCATAGCGTGCCCACATTAAATATCTTGGTCTCTTTTCCACAAGATCCTATACCAAAACCCAAAACTCATGTAAGTAGTGTATGGCTAATGGCCTGAGATTTCACTTGCTATGCCAGGGTGGGTGGTAAGCAGCAGCTGGTCACGATGCTCTGAATTGCAGAATTATAAAGGTTTATCAAGCTGAAATGTAAAGGATACTCATGAAAATTAGAATAATTTTGGAAGGAGCTTTCAACTTTAAAATGATTCCTTGAGTGTGAGCTAATTATTAAAAATCCCCAGCCATAGGATTTTTAAAAAGCGTGAGTGGTAGCCTTAAAGTTCCACTAAGTAGAAGAGGGCCCAGAACCCAGACAGGTGAGGGGAGCTGTCCAACATCACAGTGGCTGGCACAGGTTGCTGGCCCAGGATCCAAACCTGTAGGGTCAGGAAAAACTCCAGGACTTTGCACGAAGGAAGTCAACACGTCCCATTGTTTTCCACTATGCTCCCTCACTGGTCTGCACACCTCCAGATTCTAAGGCAGCCTTGATCATTCAAGCTTAAAAGACTATAAATTGTAGTATTATGTTTTACAGCTCTGTCAGTCAGAGTCCTAAAGTCAAAGTTTTGAAAGGTTGAGGTTTAGCTCAGTGATTACAGGTGCCTAGAATGTTGGATTTTACCCATTGCACCACAAAGAAAATAAATAAAAGGCACCATCCATTCGTTCCCATTCAGAGTCTTCAGGGAGTCTTCTCTGTTTCCTTTGCAGCTTCTTGAGGGGTCCGCAAACACTGGCTCAGGCCCCTCTGTGTCTGCATAGCCAGCAGGTTTTTAGGGCTGGGGTATAACTCAGTGGTAAAGTGCCTGCTGGGTATTTTATATGGAACACCACACAGAGTAAAAATAAAGACAAAAAACCAGCATCTTCTTGCTTCTGTTGTCACATCCTCTCCTTGGACGCTGTCCTTCCCACCTCTCTCACACAAGGTCTACTGTGATTACACAGGACCACACGTGATTCAGTGTGGGTTCCATCTCACTAGCTTCAGACCCTTAATTACACACATCTGTAGACTCTTTTCTGTTTAAGGTCACATTCATAGGTTCCAAGGGTTGGATTTGAGTGTGGATGTTATGACTTTGGGGGGCTGAAACAAGGGTGTCATTCTAGCTTCAGTGCCTTCCTTGCAGCACAAAGTTTGAGAAGGCAGGTGACAGAATCCAGGGACAGAGCAGGAAGATCCAGAAAGATTGCTGTAACAACCAAGATCACCAGGAGAAACCCAGGGCTAAGCTCTCTCAACATCATTCATATTGGAGGACCCTTCCAGAATAAGTGTGTGTGTGCATGTGTGTGTGTGTGTGTGTGTGTGTGTGTGTGTACCCTTAGCACTCCCACATCAAGTTCGTTTGTCTCTTTTCCACAGGATCCTGAACCAGAACCACAAACGGTATGTGTGTAGTGGCTGGAGATTTCATTTGCTGTGGCAGGGTGGGCGGTAAGTGGCAGCTGGTGGTGAGTCTCTGACTGGCATCAATAAAAAGGGTCATTTATCAAGCTGAAATTTAAAAACTACTCACAAAAATTAGAATAATTGTGAAAGGCAATTACAATTTTAAAATGGTTTTTTGAGGGTAAGCTAAGTATACAGTCTTCACTTATCATCCCAGTCAGTGACGTTTTTCACAAGCACAAGGAATGAGCTTCATGTCCTACCAAGCAGAAGGGGTCCGGAACCAGGACAGGTGAGGTGAGTTGTCCATCTCAAATGATGGAAAAGGGAGCTCTCCCCAGGTCAATCCTGTGGGGCAAGGAAAAACTCCATGGCTTTTCATGAAGGAAGCCAAAGCAGGTCCCATTGTTTTCCACTAAGCTCCCTCACTGGCCTTCACACCTCCAGATTCCAAAGCAGTCTTGATCATCCAAGCTTAAAAGAATACAAATTGCAGTGTGTTGTGTTACAGCTCTGCCAGTGGGTCAGAGGTGCAAGGTCAAAGTGGTGAAAGGCTGAGGCTTAGGTCAGCGTTTTTTGTTTTGTTTTGTTTTTGTTTTTGTTTGTTTTTTTTCAAATCCATATTATTGCAAGGAGAAAAAGAAAATAAAAAAGAAACAGAAAAAAAAAAAGAAAAAAATAAACTAACACAAAATTTCAAAACATGTCAATCGGGGCATCAATGCCTACATGTATTGTGCTTTGTCATGCCCAAATCATTTACCCAGAGCTCAAGACGTATGAATTCAATTGTCTGAACAATACCAGCACAAATCTTTCTCTTCCGTGAACTCAGAGAAATCAGTAGCATAACTATGTTAACTATTCTTTATATACATATACATACACACATATATATACACACATATACATTTACAAACACATACACATTTACATACACCTATACATATGTTGTTTAAGTTTCTCACAATAATGAGACAATAAGATATTTACACATGTGTATCTTACTTATTTCACTAATGAATATGGTCTCAAGTTGCATTCATTTACCTATAAGAGTCTCCAGTTTATCCTTCCTTATGGTTGAATAGTACTCCATTGTATAAAAATATCACATCCTTTTTATCCATTCCTCAGTGGATGGGCATTTAGGTTGTTTCCAAGAACTGGCTGTTACAAATTGTGCTTCTGTAAACATGGGTGTACATATATCGCTGTGGTATGATGATTTTACTTCTTTTGGGAAGATACCCAGAAGGGGAATAACTGGGTTGAATGGGACTTCTACAACTAGTTTTTTTTGGGAATCTCCATGCTGATTTCCACAGTGATTGCACCAGTCTGCATTCCCACCAACAGCGGAGAATTCCTTTTTCCTCACACCCCATCCAGCATTTGCTATTGGTTGATTTCTTGATAATAGCCATTCTTTCTGGGGTGAGGTGGATTCTCAGTGCTGTTTTAATTTGCATCTCTCAAAAGACCAGTGATTTTGAACATTTTTTTCACATATTGACTTGCTGTTTGTATTTCTTCTTCTGAGAAGTGTATTCATCTCAGAAGCCCATTTTTGGATCAGGTCTTTAAACCTGGGGGGACCGATTATTTTGAGTTCTTTATATGTTGTCGATAGTAATCCTTTGTCTGAGGTACAGTTGGCAAACATTTTCTCCCCCACTATGGGTTGTCTCTTTACTGCATTGGTGGTTTCTCTTGTTGTTCAAAAGCTTTTCAATAGAATGAGATCCCAGTTGTTTATTCTTTGTGACAGTTACTGTGCAAATGGACTTTTTTTTTCATAAAGTCTTTGCCTACACCAATGTCTTCAAGAGTTTTACCTACTCTATCTTCCAGCAGATTTAATGTTTCTGTTTTATATTAAGATCTTTAAACCATTCTGATTTTATTTTAGTACATGGTGAAAGATATGGGTCCGGTTTTAATCTTTGGTATGTGTAGAGCCAGTTTTTCCAGCACCATTTATTAAAGAGGTTATTTTTCTTCCTGTGAATGTGTTTGTTATCCTTGTCAAAGATAAGGTGGCTTAGTGTGTCTGGAGTTGTTTCTTCATCTTCTACTGTGTTCTATTGATCTTTGGTTCTGCTTTTTGTTTTTGCCAGTAGCACACTAGCTTTGTAGTATAGTTTCAAGTCAGGGATTGCGGGGCTCCCTGTCTTGTTTTTGTTGCCCAGGATTGCCTTTGCTATTCTAGGTCTCTTCTGGTTCTAGACTAATTTTAAGATTTTTTTGTCTAATTCTGTGAGATATGCTATTGGAATTTTGATTGGGATTGCATTGAATCTGTATAACAATTTTGGAAGTATGGTCATTTTCACTATATTGATTCTTCCTACACAAAAGCACTGGCTATCTTTCCATTTCCTAATATCCTCTTCAATTTCCTTTTTCATAGTACTGTAGTTTTCAGTGTATAGGTCTTTTACATTCTTTGTTAGATTGATTCCTATGTATTCTACTTTTTTGGATGCTATTTTAAAAGGTATTGGTTCCCTGATTTCTCTCTCAGTGAGTTTGTTATTCATATACAGGAAGGCTACTGATTTTTGAGTGTTGACTTTGTAACCAGCTATACTACTGAATTTGCTCATTAAATCTAGGAGTCTTGTGGTGTGGTTTTTGGGGTTTTCTAAGTAGAGTATCATGTCATCTGCAAATTGTGATAGTTTAACTTCTTCTTTTCCTATCTTTATTCCTTTTATTTCTTTGTCTTGTCTAATTGCTCCAGCTAAACTTTCCAGGACTATGTTGAGTAAGAGTGAGAACAGTGCACATCCTTATCTTGTTTAGAGAGAAAGCTTTAAGTTTTTGTCCATTTAGCATGATGTTGGCTGTTAGTTTGTCATAGGTTACTGTTATCAGATTGAGATAAAGACCATCTATTAAAATTTTCTGTGGGGTTTTTATCATAATGGGTGCTGGACTTTGTCAATAGCTTTTTCTGCATCTATTGTAATGATCATTTGATTTTTATCCTAGGCTCTGTTAATATGGTATATTACATTTATGGATTTACATATGTTGAACCATTCCTGCATTCCTGGAATAAATTCCACTTGATTGTGGTGTACAATCTTCTTGACAATTTGCTGCAGTCTGTTTGCCAGTATCTTATTGAGGATTTTTGTATCAGTATTCATTAGGGAAATTGGCCTGTAATTCTCTTTCTTAGTTGGGTCCTTCTCTGGTTTTGGTATCAGAGTAATGCTTGCTTCCAGGAATGAATTTGGAAGTATTACTTACCTTTCAATTTCATTAAAGAGTTTGAAAAGTAGTGGTGCTAGGTCTTCTATAAATTTCTTGTGGAATTCAGCAGTGAATCGGTTAGGGCCTGGGCTTTTCTTTGTTGATAGATTTTTAATTACATCTTCAATTTCATTGATTGATATTGGGTTATTTATTATTTTTATATCTTCTTGATTCAGCTTTGGCAATTCATATGTATATAATAATCTGTCAATTTCTTCTGTATTTTCCTTCTTATTAGAATACATGTTTTCCAAGTAAGTATAGATAATTTTCTGGATTTCTTCAGGGTCTGTTTTGATTTCACCCTTTTCATTCCTAATTGCATGGATTTGAGTCTTTTCTTTCATTTCTTTGATAAGGTTGCTAAAAGTTTGTCAATTTTATTTAATCTTTCAAAGAACCAACTCTTTGATTCATTGATTCTTTGTATCATTTTCTTATTTTTAAGAGGACAAAACGGAATAAAAACAATCAAAACAAGCCAGTGTAAGAGATACAGGACTTCAAAACATTATGAAATCAACAATAGTTACCATAATGCATTTTGATGTCTTCAAAATAGCTCAGATAACTTCGGACATAGTAAAAAAAAAAAAAACAGAATAGAGTAAAAAAAAAAACAATGAACGCAATAAAGGATTTCAAAACAAGCCAATAGTAAATCCAAAATTGCTACCATAATATATCTTGCTGTCTTTGAAATAGCTGCTCCTCCCTTTGGGTTTGATAAAGTCAAACAAAACAACAAAGAATGAAACTCAATGCAACAAAACAATGGAAACAATATAGGACTCCCAAAACCAGATGATAGGGAATCAACAATGGTTGCATCCCTGCAAAGAAGATCCCCCCTAGATGTCACACTGTGTACTACTATCCTGTGAACCTATGATCAGACTACTGGCCCTAGACCTGCAATGTTAGTGAAACAACAAAGCAACACAGGCATCTGATTTCATTTCACCTCTATAGCTATCATCACAGCCTATTTTTCTCTGGATAAGCTGGTCACTTAGAGGGGGCGAGGGGGAATGGTAATTTTTGCTAGCCAGCCTGTGCACCAGAAGGGGCTGGGGTCTGGCTGTTCCAGTCCAGCGGCAGCCTACGCATGGTGCTGGTTCCCAGACTAGGCTTGCTTGCTGGTGTGGCCTTGTTCTCTCTACCCACCGATCTGTGAATGGTGCTGACTCACAGGGAGAGGCTGGTGTCTGGCTCTTTCAGTCTGGCAGTGGCCCGCACATGGTGCTGGTTCCCTGTATCATTTTCTTAGTCTCCAGTGTGTTCATTTCAGTTCTGATCTTTATAATTTCCACCCTCATGTGAAATTTTCGCTTAGCTTGCTCTTTTTTTTTCTAGAAGTTTGAGGTTCAATATTAAGTTGTTTATATGCACTTGTTCTGTTTTCTTGACTTGGGTATTTATTGCTATAAATCTCCCTCTTAAGACTGCTTCCATTGTGTTCTGCAAGTTCCAGTATGTTGTATTGTCATTATCATTCAACTGTAAAAACTGTCTAATTTCTTCAATTTCTTCTGTGACCCACTGGTTGCTCAGTAGGATGCTATTTGATTTCCATGTGTTTATGAAGTTCTCGTGGTTTCCTTTGGCATGGATTCCCAATTTCATTGCACTGTGTTCTGATAGTATGCATGGGATAATTTCAACTCCTTTGCATTTATTTAAGCATGTTCTAAGAGTCAGTATAGGTCTATTTTGGAGAATGTCCCATGTGCAGCTGAGAAGAATGTACATTCTGATGTTGTGGGTTCTACAGACATCTACTAAGTACATCATTTCAAAAGTTTGAATAAGTTCTAATGTTTCATTATTGATTTTTTGTCTAGTTTGTCTGTCTTTTTATGCCAATGGGGTATTTGGTCTCCCAGTACAATTGTACTAGGGCTTATTTGACTCTTCATGTTTGTTAGAAATTGTTTTATATAGTTAGATGCACTGGTATTTTTTGCATATATATTTATGTCTGTTATCTTTTCCTTTCGGGTTGTTCCCTTTATGAGGATGTAGTGACCTTCTTTATCTCTCTTAATCAGTATTGGCTTGAAATTCACTGTCTGCAAATAGAATGGCTACCCGCTTTTTTTCTGTGTTGCTGTTGCATGGAGTGTTGTTTTCCATCCTTTGAATTTCAGTCTATGAATTTCTTTTTGAGTTAAATGTGTTTCTTGTATGCAGCATACTGTTGGATCTTGATTCTTGACACATTCTGCCAGTTCGTGTCTTTTGATTGGTGAATTGAGACCATTAACATTGATGGTTATAACTGGTAGATATTGACTTATCCTTGTCATGTTATTTTCCCGTTGTTGGCTCCCCCCTTTTTTCCCCTTTCAACTGTTTGCCTTCCCTGGTGGATTCATTTGGGGTTCATGGAGCTGTAGCCTTATTATCTCTTTCTAGAATGTCCTTCAGAACATTCTGGAGTGCTGGTTTGGTGGTCGTAAATTTCCTCATATATTCTTTGTCGTGGAAGTATCTTATTTCTTCATTCATTTTGAAAGATAGTTTTGCAGGGTACATCAATCTTGGTTGAAAGTAGTTTTCCTTTAGAACTTGGAGTATTTCACTCCAAGCTCTCCTTGGTTTGAGAGTTTGTGCTGAGAAGCCAACTGTAATTCTGAAGGGCTTTCCTTTATATGCGATTTGTTTCTTTTCTCTAACAGATTTTAGGATTCTATTCTTGTGTTGAATTTCTGAAATCTTGACTATGATGTGACTGGCTGTAGATTTTTTTTTTTTTTTTTTTTTTTTTTGGTACCGGGGATCAAATTCATGACCTCTCACTTGCCACACAGGTGCTTACTCCACTGAGCTAAAGCCTTTGTCCCACTGTGGATTCTTTTAAATCATCACTAATTGGAGTTCTATATGCCTCATTTATCTGTATGTCAAATTCTTTTTCTCTACCAAGAAAGTTTTCTGTCATGATGTATGTGAACATTTTTTTAATGTGAACATTTTTGGTATTCCTTGCTTTGTCATTGACTCCAATTAACCTTAAGTTATTCTTCTTTGTCTCATCTAGCAGCTGCTGGATTGATATCTCATGCTCCCTTGCTATTTATTTATTTATTTAATTTATTTTTTGTGTGGCACCAGGAATTGAACTCACAAACTTGTGCCTGCCAGGGAGGCACTGAAGCCATTGAACCAAACTCCTGGCCCTGTTTTTTTTGAGGCAGGGTTACACTATGTAGTTCAGACCAGCCTTGCTCACGTTGTAGCCCAAGCCAGCCTTAAACTCACAATGCTCCACCTACCTCAGCCTCCCAAGTGCTGGGATTAAAGGCGTGCACCACCACACCCAGCTGTCCCTTGCTATTTTTGAGAAATCTTTATTTCCCTGGTTGCTAACTGCAAGTTTGTCTTCATTATATGAGATCCTGCCCTCAAATTGGCCTAATCTGCTTCGAACACTTTCAGTAGAGTTTTTATTCTCCTGGATATCTGCTTGAATCTACTTTTTGGATTCCATTTCTTTCCCATGCTGCACTTCCATAATTTGTTTAAGCTCGTCTATTTTTTTTGTCTGTGTCTGCTCTAATGTCGCTAAGCATGGTATTTTTGTAATCTCTGTAGTTACCTGAAAGATTATTCCTGATTTGAATTTTTCCAGAGCCTCACTCAGTTGTTTTGTTGTTACCACTTTAGAGAGACCTGCTGCTTTTGGATTGTCCCACCTCATTACCTGCTGGATTTGCCTTTGCAAACTGGATGTCTGGGGTTGTATTTTCCTTAAGTGTTTTCTCATTTTATTTTCTCTTTTTAAAGTTTAATTCCTGGGGTGATGCTTGTAAGTTGCCTGTCATGGGTTGCTTTATTGGTAATATTTAGGACCCTTAGGTGATGATTACTTCTGTGAGGTATCTTCTAGGTATAGCTGGCTTGAGTCTGTTGGAAGATCTTACCTCTTCAATTTGTTGGAGATGAGAGGTTGTTGCTTGTTTGTCTTATTCCCTGGTTACCTGGCACTGTGCCACCATATTTTGTATGATTCTTAGTTAATCACAGACATGAAATACCAGGACCAGCAGCTGTTTATAACAATTATGTCGATTTTGGTTATAGTGATACCAATAGCATCAAACACAGCCAGGAAAATAACAAACTGATTTGCAACTTTTAACCATATGAACTAGATTTGTGATTATATAACAAAATATAAAAAAACCCCAGATAATTATATGCAATATGTAAGTCTGTAATGTGTCAACTTTGCCCTCGAGGGTTGAAATTTAAAATAGATTAAGAAGAAAATAGTGAAGTGGAAGAAAAAAAGAGATTAGAAGTTAAGTTGGAGGACAAAAGGGGATCATGCCAACTTCAGGAAACTGGTGCAGAAGAGTGCAGGCAAAGAGAGATGGAAAAGGTAAAAGGAAGAACAGAACAGAACCACACCCACAAAGAGGTTCAGAACCACTTGTACACTCAAATAAAAACAATGAAGGAGAAAGAGGAAAAAGAAAAAGAAAAGCAAATAGTCCACTTTCAGGATCTTCTCTAGTTTCATTAGTAAACAACCTGTGGAGAGAGAGTCCCAAGTTGTGCAGATCTATTCAAGCAAGCCAGCAGTTGCTTTATGGCAGAGTAGAGGATAATCTCAGCAGGTCTACCCTGAGACCAGACTCATTAGGCTTGCCACAGTCCAAGCAGTTTCCACAGGTCTGCACTCAGATGGGAGCTGCTAGAAGAGATGGCAGTAATTTTGGGTTCCAAACCCAAATCTCCAAAATGGCTCCTGGATAATTGCTCTGTCCTCACTGGAGGACTAAGTCCTCACCACTCACGGCCAGCCAGAGCAGTCCTCCACTTCCACTGCTCCCCCCGACTGGCTTGTCTCTCTGCAGAGGCTTCTGGGGTAGCCAGTCATCACTGTCACTGAGACCATGTGTCCCCAGGTTCCAATAGCACCTCTCACATACAGTGAGTCCCAACTCAGGGAGAAGGTACCGCTAGCTACCATCTTCTCTTCATTTGAAGTTTTCCTTTTCACTTTCTCTGTGGACTTCAGTTGGCACATTGGATTCTTCCAGGGTCCAGTGGACCCACTTCCTTTCTTTTTGTCTTCCTCATGAGGCTATATTTCAGCATCTGGATGGTGACTCTCAGAGAGGTTGTCTCTGCTGCTTACCATTCCACCATATTCCTGGAAAACTAGGTCAGTGTTTACAGATGCATAGAAGACTGTGGATTTGAACAATGCCCCACAAAGAAAAATAAATAAAGGGAACCTTCAGTTCATTTCCATCCAGAGGCTTCAGGATGAGTCTTCTTTCTATCCTTGAAAGCTTCTTGACATGCCTACATGCAATGGCTAAGGCTCCTCCTGCTATCTCCATATGTAGCAGCTTTGAGGGGATGGGGCTATAGCTAAAGAATAAAACACCTTCTGAGTATTCTATCTGGAACAAGACGTAGAGGGCACATAAACGATAAAAAGCCAGCATCTACTTTCTTCTGTTGTCACATCCTCTACCTTTTTGCCTCTTCTTGACATGTCTGTACGTATTAGCTCAGGCTTATCTCTCTGTCTCCATTGGCAGCAGATTCTTGGAACTGAGGTAGACCCTAGGTGGTAAAGGTCTGCTGGATATTCTACTTGGGACAACACACAGAGGGAAGATAAAGGATAAAAGCCAGCATCTTGTTCCTTCTGCTGTTAGATTGTCTCCTCTGACCCTGCCTTGCCCACCTGTCACATACAAGGGCTGTTGTGGTTCCACAGGACCCTTTTGGGCCTCAGTGTTGGCCCTGCCTCACTAGACTCAGAATCTTAATTTAGTCACATCTCAGACACTTGTCCATTTAAGGTCACATTCATAGGTTTCAGGGACCAGTTCTAAGTGTGTATGCTTCACACCTTGGGGGACTCATACAAGGGTATCATTTTAACTTGAGTGCCTATCTTCTAGCATAGAGTTGCGAAAGGCAGTGGACAGGATATAGGAACAGAGCAGGAAGATCCAGAAAGATTGCTGCATTCAACAATATTACGAGGAGATAGGAGGACTGAACCCTCTCAACCACATTCATATTGGAACAACAGCTCCAGATTGAGCATGCATGCATGTGTGTGTGCGTGTGTGTATGTGTGTGTGCTCTTACACTCTCACAGGAATTTTTTTTGGTTTGATTTTCCCAGGTTGCTGATCCAGAAGCTGAAACTCATGTAAGTATCCTATGTTTGGTGGCAGGAGATTTCATTTTCTATGACAGAGGAGTGATAAGAGGCAGCTGGTTGCTTGTCTAACTTGCATCAAAGAAAAAGGGTCCATTCTCAAGCAGTAATTTAAAAATACTGAGAAAAATTAGAAGAATTTTGAAGGGACATTTTCATTTTAAAATGGTCCCTTAAATGTGAGCAAATTATATGGCCTTCACTTGTAATCCAAGCCAGTACCTTTTTTCACAAGCAGAAGGAATGGCCTCCATGCCCTACCAAGTGGAAGAGGGCCCAAATCCTAGATAGGTGAGGTGACTCGTCCAACAGCACAACTGTTGGCATATGCAGTTGTCACTGGAGAAAATCCTATGAGGCGAGGAAATCTCCATGACTTTGCATGAAGGGAGACAAGGAAAATCCCATTGCTTTCCACTACGCTACCTCACTGGCCTTCGCAACTCCAGATTCCAAGAAAGTCTTCATCATCCAAGCTTAAAAGAATATAAATTGCAGTGTACTGTCTTACAGCTCTGCCAGTGGGTCAAAGATGCAAGTTCAAAGTGGTGAAAGGCTGAAGTTTAGCTCAGTAGATACAGGTGACTAAGAGACTATACATTTGAATCCCTGCACCAGAAAGAAAATAAATAAAAGGCACTGACTTGTTCATTTGCATGCAGAGGCTCCAAGAAGAGTCTTCTGTCTTCGCTTTGCCTCTTCCTGACATGCCTGTGTGCATTGGTTAGGTCTTCTTTCTCTGTCTCCATAGGCAGCAGTTCCTCTGGGCTGAGCTTGTAGCTAGGTGGTAAAATGCCTGCTAGGTGTTGTATCTGAAACCTCACACAGAGCGCAAATAAAAGATAAAAAGCCAGCATCTTCTTGCTCCTGTTGTCACATCCTCACCTTTGACCTTGTCCTTCCCACCTGTCACATTCAAGGGCTGTTGTGCTTCCACAGGACCCTAAAGGGCCTCAGTGTGAGGCCCATCTTGACAGAGTTGGAATCTTTAGTCACATCTCAGACCCTTATCTGTTTAAAGTCACATTCATAGGTTTCATGGAAAAGTTCTAAATGTGTGTGCCTCCCACCTTTGGAGGCTGTCACAAGGATGTCACTGTGACTTGAGTGCCTTTCTTCCAGCACAAAGCTGGGAAAGGCAGGGAATAGAATGTAGAGAGAGAGAAGCAAGATCCAGAAAGATTGCTGTGAGTACCAAGTTTACCAGGAGATACGAGGGCTGAACCCTTCAGCCTCATTTATATTGGAGCACTAGCGCCAGAATGAGTGTACAGGTGTGTGTGCATGTGTGTGTGTGTGTACCCTTAACACTTCCACAGTAATTTTCCCAATTTCCTTTTCACAGGATCCTGATTTAGAACGTGAAATTCATGTAAGTACCTTGTGTTTGGTGGGAGGAGATGTCATTTGCTATGGCGGGGTGGGTGATAAGAGACAGCTGGTGGATCCTCTTACTTGCATCAGAAAAAAGTTTCCATCCTCAAGCTGTAATTTAAAAACTACTGAGAAAAATTAGAATAATTGTGAAGGGACATTTTGATTTTAAAATTGTCCCTTGAGTGTGAGCTCATTATATGACTTTCACTTGTAACCCAATCCAGTGGCTCTTTTTGCAAGTAGAAGGAATAGCCTCGATGTCCTACCAAGTGGAAGAGGGCCCATATCCTGATAGGTGAAGTGACTCACCCAACATCACAACTGTTGGCATAGGCAGTTGTCACTGGAGACAATCCTAGGGGTGAAGAAAATCTCCATGGCTTTGCATGAAGGGAGACAAGGAAGATTCCATTGTTTTCCACTAGCTACCTTACTGGCCTTCACAACTCCAGATTCCAAGGCAGTCCCGGTCATCCAAGATTAAAAGAATATAAACTGCAGTGCATTGTCTTACGGCTCTGCCAGTGGGTCAGAGATGCAAGTTCAAAGTGGTGAAAGACTGAGGTTTACCTCAGTAGTTACAGATGGCTAAAAGACTGTGCATTTGAACCCCTGCACAACAAAGAAAATAAATAAAAGGCACTGATTCGTTTGTTTGCATCCAGAGGCTTCAGGAAGAGTCTTCAGTCTTTGCTTCGCCTCTTGTTGACATGCCTATGTGCATTGGCTAGGTCTTGTTTCTCTATCTCCATAGGCAGCACTTCCTTGGAGCTGAGCTTGTAGCTAGGTGTCAAATGCCTGCTGGGTATTCTATCTGAAACCTCACACAGAGGGCAAATAAAAGATAAAGGGCCAGCAACTTTTTGTTCCTGTTGTTACATCCTTACCCTTGACCTGGTCCTTCCCACCTGTCACATTCAAGGGCTGTTGTGGTTCCACAGGACCCTAATGGGCCTCAGTGTGGGACCCATCTTGACAGAGTCAGAATCTTAATTTAGTCACATTCCAGACCCTTATCCATCTGAGGTCACATTCATAGGTTTCATGGATCAGTTCTAAGTGTGTATGCTTACCACTTTGGGGGGCTGTCACAAAAGCGTCATTGTGGATTGAGTGCCTTTCCTTCAGCACAGAGTGGGGAAAGGCAGGGCATAGGATGCAGAGACAGAGCAGGAAGATCCAGAAAAATTGCTATGATCACCAAGGGTACCAGGAGAACCCAGTATTGACCCTTGTTAACCTTATTCATATTGAACCATCAGCTACATAATAAGTGTGTATGTGCATGTGTGCATGCATGCGTGGGTGCGTGTGTATGTGTGCCCTTAACACTCCCACAGTACTTTTCTTGATTTCTTTTTCACAGAATCCTGATTTAGAACCTGAAATTCATGTAAGTACCCTGTGTTTGGTGGGAGGAGATTTCATTTGCTGTGTCAGGGTGGGTGGATCCTCTTACTGGCATCAAAAAAAGGGATCCATTCTGACATTGTAATTTTAAAAACAATGAGAAAAATTAGAATAATTGTGAAGGGAACTTCACATTTTAAAATGGTTCCTTGAGTGTGAGCTCATTATATGACCTTCAGTTTTAACTGAATTCAGTGGCTTTTTTCACAAGCACAAGCAATGATCTCCATGTCCTACTAAGTGGAATGGGACCCAGAACCTGGATAGGTGACGTGACTCATCCAACATTACAACTGTCGGCACAGGCAGCTACCACCAAAGCCAATCCTATGGGGCAAGGAGAATCTCCATTGCTTTGCATAAAGGGAGTCAAGGAGCCTTTCATTGCTTTCCACTAAGCTAACTCACTGGCCTTCACCAATCCAGATTCCAAAGCAGTCTTGGTCATCCAAGCTTAAAAGAATATAAATTGCAGTGCATTGTCTTACAGTTCTACCAGTGGGTCAGAGGCACAAGGTCAACATGGTGAAAGGCTGAAGTTTAGCAAAGTAGTTACAGGTGGCTAAAAGACTGTGCATTTGAATCCCTACACAAGAAACAAAATAAATAAAAGGCACTGTCCTGTTCATTTCCATCCAGAGGCTTCAGGAAGTCTTCTGTCTTTGCTTTGCCTCTTCTTGACATGCTTGTATGCACTGGTTCAGGCTCCTCCCTGTGTCTCCATAGGAAGCAGTTTCTTGGGGCTGAGACTATAGCTAGGTGGTAGAATGCCTGCTGGGTATTCTATCTGGAACCTCACACAGGGGGCAGAGAAAAGGTAAAAGGCCAGCATCTTCTTGCTCCTGTTGTCACATATGCATCTTTGACCTTGTCCTTTCCACCTGTAACATTCAAGGGCTGTTGTGGTTTCACTGGATTTACTAGGCCTCAGTGTGGGGCCCACCTCGCCAGAGTCAAAATCTTAATCTAGTCACATCTCTGACCCTTATCTGTTTAAGGTCACATTCATATGTTTCAGAGACCAGTTCAGAGTGTGTATGCTTCCCACGTTGGTGGGCTGGGACAAGAGAGTCATTCTGTGTTGCGTGCCTATCTTCCAGAACAGAGTGGGGAAAGGCAGGGCACAGAATTCAGGGACAGAGCAGGAAGATTGAGAATGATTGCTGCAAGCACCAAGGTTATCAGGATTTATGAGGGCTGAACCCTCTCAACATCATTCACATTGGAGCACCAGCTCCAGATTGAGTGTGCATGTGCGTGTGTGTGTGTGTGTGTGTGTGTGAGTGTGCCCTTAACACACCCCTATTAATGTCCTCATTTTCATTTTCACAGGGTTCTGATTTAGAACCTGAAATTCATGTAAGTACCCTGTGTTTGGTGGGAGAAGATGTCATTTGCTATGGTGGGGTGGGCGATAAGAGACCGCTGGTGGATCCTTTTACTTGCATCAGAAAAAAGTGTCCATTCTCAAGCTGTAATTTAAAAACTACTGAGAAAAAGTAGAATAATTGTGAAGGGACCTTTTGATTTTAAAATGGTGCCTAAAGTGTGAGCTAATTATACGATTTTCGTTTGTAACGCATTCCAGTGGCTCTTCTCACTAGCACCAGCAATGATCTCCATGTTGTACCAAATGGGATAGGGCCCAGAAGCAAGATAGGTGAGATGACTCAACGAACAGCACAACTGTCGGCACAGACAGCTGCCTCGGGAGTCAATCCTGAGAGGCAAGGAGACAATCCTTGGTTTTTTGTGAATGGAGCCAAAGAAGGTCCCATTGTTTTCCACTAAGCTATCTCACTGGCCTTCACAACTCCAGATTCCAAGGCAGTCTTGGTGATCCAAGCTTAAAAGAATATAAATTGCAGTGCATAGTCTTACAGCTCTGCCAGTGGGTCAGAGACGCACGGTCAATGTGGTGAAGGGCTGAGGTTTAACGCAGTGGTTACAGGTGCTAAAGGACTGTAGATTTGAAACCCTGCATTGGAAAGAAAAGAAATAAAAGACACCAACCTATTCATTTCCACCCAGAGGCTTCAGGAAGAGTCTCTGTCTTTGCTTTGTCTCTTCTTGACATGTCTGTATGCATTGGCTCAGGCTCCTCCCTGTGTCTCCATAGCCAGCGGTTTCTTGGGGCCGAGATTAGAGCTAGGTGGTAAAACTTCTGCTGGGTATTCTATCTGGAACCACACACAGAGGGCAAATTAAACATAAAAAGCCAGCATCTTCTTACTGTTGTTGTAGCATTCTCTCCCTTGATCTTGTCCTTCCCACCTGTCACATTCAAGGGCTGTTGTGGTTCCACTGGATTGACTAGCACTCAGTGTGGGGCCCATCTGATCAGAGTCAGAATCTTAATTTAGTCACATCTCACACCCTTATCCATTTGAGGTCACATTCATAGGTTTCAGAGACCACTTCAAATTGGGTATGCTTCCCACCTTGGGGGGCTGGGACAAAAGTGTCATTCTGTGTTGCATGCTTTTCTTCCAGCACAGAGTGGAGAAAGGCAGGGCATAGGATTCAGGGACAGAGCAGGAAGATGCAGAAAGATTGCTACGATTACCAGGGTTACCAGGAGAAACCAGGGCTGAACCCTCTCAACCTCATTCACATTGGAACACCACCTCCAGAATGTGTGTGCATTTGTGGGTGCTTGTGTGTGTGTGAGTGTTGACACTCTCATATTCATTTTCTCTGTTTCCTTTTCACAGGATCCTCATCTAACACTGGATACTTATGTAAGTACCTTGCTTTTGATGAGAAGAGAATTCAGGTCCTCTGACTCCCATCAATAAAAAAACTCCTTTGTTAAGAGGTTATTCATAAAATACCAAGAAAAATTAGAATAATTATGAAGGGATCTTTCTATTTTAAAATGGTCCCTTTACTGCTAGTTGATTATTGGAGTTTAACTTGTAATCCCAGCCAATGCCTTGTTTCACTAGCACAGGCAATGGTCTCCGTATCCTACCAAGTGGAATGGGGTGTAGAACCAAGGCAGGTGAGGTGACTCATCCAACATCACAACTGTTGGCACAGCCAGCAGCCACTGGAGCCAATCATGTCAAGCCAGGAGACACTCCATGGCCTTTTGTGAATGGAGCCAAAGAGTACCCCATTGTTTACCACTCAGCTACCTCACTGGCCTTCACAACTCCAGATTCCAAGGCAGTCTTGGTCATCCATGGTTGAAAGAATATAAATTACAGTGCATTGTCTCACAGCTCTGCCAGTGGGTCAGAGGCACAAGGTCAACATGGTGAAAGGCTGAGGTTTAGTCAAGTAGTTACAGGTGGTTAGAAGACTGTGAATTTGAAACCCTGCACCTGAAAGAAAAGAAATAAAAGGCACTGACCTGTTCATTTCCATCCAGAGGCTTCAGGAAGAGTCTTCAGTTTTTGCTTTGCCTCTTCTTGAGATGCCTGTATGTATTGGCTCAGTCTTGCCTCTCTGTCTGCATTGGCAGCAGATTCTTGGGGCTGGGGTTGTCGCTAGGTTATATAACGCGTGCTGTGTATTCTATCTGGAACCATGCAAAGAGGGCAAATAAAAGATAAAAATCCAGCATCTTTTTGTTCCTATTGTCACATCCTCCCCTTTGACCTTTTCCTTCCCACCTGTCACATACAAGAACTGTTGTTGTTTCACATGACCCTACTGGGCTCAGTGTGGGGCCCATCTGGACAGAGTCAGAATCTTAATGTAGTCACATCTCACACCCTTACCCGTTTAAGCTCACATTCATAGATTTCAGGGACCAGTTCAACGTTTGTATTCTTCGCACCTTAGGGTCCTGGGACAAGAGATTCATTCTGTGTTGCGTGCCTTTTTGCCAGCACAGAGTGGGGAAAGGCAGGGCACAGGATTCAGGGACAGAGCAGGAAGATGCAGAAAGGTTGCTATGATTACCAAGGTTGCCAGGAGAAACCAAGTTTGAACCCACTCAACCTCATTCACATTGGAGCACCACCTCCAGAAGCAGTGTGCATGTGTGGGTGCTTGTGTGTGTGTGTGTGTGTGTGTGGGTGGGTGGGTGGGTGTTTGTGTGCCCTTATCACTCCCATATTCATTTTCTCCATTTCCTTTTCACAGGATCCTCATCTAACACTGGATACTTATGTAAGTACCTTGCTTTTGATGGGAAGGTAATTCAGTTCCTCTGACTTCCATCAATATAAACGGTCCTTTCTCAAGAGATAATTTATAAAATACTGAGAAAAATTAGAAGAATTGTGAAGGGATCTTTCCACTTTGAAATGGTCCCTTTACTGCTAGCTGATTATTGGAGCTTAACTTGTAACCCCAGTCAGTGCCTTTTTTCACCAGCACAGGCAATGGTCTCCGTATCCTACCAAGTGGAATGGGGTGTAGAACCAAGGTAGGTGAGGTGACTCATCCAACACCACAACTGTTGGCACAGCCAGCAGCCACTGGAGCCAACAGTGTCAAGCCAGGAGACACTCCATGGCCTTCTGTGAATGGAGCCAAAGAGTATCCCACTGTTTTCCACTCAACTACCTCACTGGCCTTCACAACTCCAGATTCCAAGGCAGTCTTGGTCATCCATGGTTGAAAGAAGATAAATTACAGTGCATTGTCTCACAGCTCTGCCAGTGGGTCAGAGGCACAAGGTCAACATGGTGAAGGGCTGAGGTTTAGTCAAGTAGTTACAGGAGGCTAGAAGACTGTGGATTTGAAACCCTGCACCTGAAAGAAAAGAAATAAAAGGCACTGACCTGTTCATTTCCATCCAGAGGCTTCAGGAAGTGTCTTCTCCCTTTGCCTTGCCTCTTATTAAGATGCCTGTATGCATTGGCTCAGTCTTGCCTCTCTGTCTGCACTGGCAGCCGATTCTTAGGGCTGGGGTTGTTGCTAGGTACGAAAATGCCTGCTGGGTATTCTATCTGGAACCTCACACAGAGGGCAAATAAAAGATAAAAATCCAGCATTGTCTTACTCCTGTTGTCACATCTTCACCTTTGACTTTGTCCTTGCCACCTGTCACATACAAGGGCTGTTGTGGTTCCATAGGACCCTATTGGGCCTCAGTGTGACGCCTATCTCGACAGAGTCAGAATCTTAATTTAGTCACATCTCACACCCTTGTCTGTTTAAGGTCACATTCATAGGTTTCAGGGACCAGTTCAAAATGTGTATGCTTCCCACCTTGGGGGATTGGCACAAGGGTGTCATTGTGGCTTAAGCGCCTTTCTTCTAACACAGGGTGGGGAAAGGCAGTGTACAGGGTGTTGAGACAGAGCAGGAAGATCCAGAATGATTGCTGCAAGCACCAAGGTTATGAGGAGATTCGAGGGCTGAACCCTCTCAACCTCATTCATATTGGGGCACCAGCTCCAGATTGAGTGTGCATGTGCATGTGCGTGTGTGTGTGTGTGTGAGTGTGCCCTTAACACACCCACATTAACGTTCTCATTTTCATTTTCACAGGATCCTGTTTTAGAACTTGAAACTCATGTAAGTACCCTGTGTTTGGTGGGAGGAGATGTCATTTGCTATGGCAGGGTGGGTGATAAGAGACAGTGGTGGATACTCTTACTTGCATTAGAAAAAAGTGTCCATCCTCAAGCTGTAATTTAAAAACTACTGAGAAAAATTGGAATAAATGTGAAGGGACCTTTTGATTTTAAAATGGTCCCTTGAGTGTGAGCTCATTATATGACTTTCACTTGTAACCCAATCCAGTGACTCTTCTCATAAGCACCAGCAATGATCTCTATGTCCTTCCAAGTGGGATAGGGTCCAGAATCGAGATAGGTGAGGTGATTCATTCAACATCTCAACTGTTGGCACAGGCAGCTGCCACGGAAGCCAATTCTATGAGGCCAGGAGACACTCCATGGCTCTTTGTGAATGGAGCCAAAGAGGGTCCTATTGTTCTCCACTAAGTTACCTCACTGGCCTTCACAACTCCAGATTCCAAGGCAGTCTTGGTGATCCACGCTTAAAAGAATATAAATTGCAGTGCATTGTCTTACAGTTCTGCCAGTGGGTCAGAGCACAAGGTCAAAGTGGTGAAGGGCTGAGGTGTCACGCGGTAGTTACAGGTGGCTAAAAAACTGTGCGTTTGAACCCCTGCACCAGAAGAAAAGAAATAAAAGGCACCAACCTGTTCATTTCCATCCAGAGACTTCAGGAAGAGTCTTGTCTCTTTGCTTTGCTTCTTCTTGACATGGCTGTATGTGTTGGCTCAGGCTCCTTCCTGTGTCTCCATAGGCAGCAGTTTCTTGGGGCTGAGGTTGTAGCTAGGTGGTAAAATGCCTGCTGTACTCTATCTGGAACCACATACAGAGGGCAAATAAAAGATAAAAGGCCAACATCTTGCTCCTGTTGTTATATCTTCACCTTTGACCTTGTCCTTTCTACCTGTCACACACAAGGGTTGTTTTGGCTCCACAGGACCTATTAGGCTCAGTGTGGGGGCCATCTCATCAGAGTCAGAATCTTAATTTAGTCACATCTCACAACTTTATCCATTTAAGGTCACATTCATAGGTTTCAGGAACCAGTTCAAAGTGTGTATGCTTCCCACTTTGGGGGCCGGGACAAGAGAGGCATTCTGGCTTGTGTGCCTTTCTTCCACCACAGAGTGGGGAAAGGCAGGGCACAGGATTCAGGGATAGAGCAGGAAGACGCAGAAAGATTGCTAGGATTACCAAGGTTACCAGGAGATATGAGGGCTGAACCCTCTCAACCTCATTCACATTGGAGCACCAGCTCCAGAATGCATGTGTATGTACAGGTGCCTGTGTGTGTGTGGGGGTGTTTGTGTGCCCTTATCACTCCCATATTCATTTTCTCCATTTACTTTTCACAGGATCCTCATCTAGCACTGGATACTTCTGTAAGTATCTTGCTTTTGATGAGAAGAGAATTCAGTTCCTCTGACTCCCATCAATAAAAAGGCTCCTTTCACAAGAGATAATTTATAAAATACCGAGAAAAATTAGAATAATTGTGAAGGGATCTTTCCATTTTAAAATGGTCCCTTTACTGCTAGCTGATCATTGGAGCTTAACTTCTAACCGCAGCCAGTGCCTTTTTTCCACCAGCACAGCAATGGTCTCCATATCCTACCAAGTGGAATGGGGTGTAGAACCAAGGTAGGTGAGGTGACTCATCCAACATCACAGCTGTTGGCACAGGCAGCAGCCACTGGAGCCAATCGTGTCAAGCCAGGAGACACTCCATGGCTTTTTGTGAATGGAGCCAAAGAGTACCCCATTGTTTTCCACTAAGCTACCTCACTGGGCTTCACAACTCCAGATTCCAAGGCAGTCTTGGTGATCCATGGTTGAAAGAATGTAAGTTGCAGTGCATTGTCTCACAGCTCTGCCAGTGGGTCAGAGGCACAAGGTCAACATGGTGAAAGGCTGAGGTTTAGTCAAGTAGTTACAGGTGGCTACTGTGGATTTGAAACGCTGCACCAGAAAGAAAAGAAATAAAAGAGACAGACTTGTTCATTTCCATCCAGAGGCTTCAGGAAGTGTCTTCTCTCTTTGCCTTGTCTCTTCTTGAGATGCCTGTACGCATTGGCTCAGTCTTGTCTCTCTGTCTGCATTGGCAGCAGATTCTTGGGGTTGGGGTTGTCACTAGGTTGTATAACGTGTGCTGTGTACTCTATCTGGAACCACACACAGAAGGCACGTCCTCACCTTTGACCTTGTCATTCCCACTTGTTACATACAAGGGCTTTTGTGGTTCCCCAGGACCCTACTTGGCCCCAGTGTGAGGCCCATCTCAACAGAGTCAGAATCTTAATTTAGTCACATCTCCGACCCTTATCCATTTAAGGTCACATTCATAGGTTTTGGGGACTAGTTCAAAGTGTCTATGTTTCCCACCTTGGGAGGCTGGGATTCTTCCAGCACAGGGTTTGGGAAAGGCAGTGGATAGGGTGCTGAGACAGAGCAGGAAGATCCAGAACGATTCCTGCAAGGACCAACGTTGCTAGGAAATTCGAGGGCTGAACCCTCTCAATCTCATTCATATTGGATCACCAGTTCCAGATTGATTGTGCATGTGCATATGTGTGTGTGCCTGCACATGTGTGTGCCCTTAACACTAACACATTAATTTTTTCATTTTCATTTTCACAGGATCCTGATTTAGAACCTGAAACTCATGTAAGTATCCTGTGTTTGGTGGGAGGAGATTTCATTTGCTATGGGGAGGTGGGTGATAAGTGGCAGCATAAAAAAAAGGGTCCCTTCTCAAAGTGGAATTTACAGAGAAAAATTAGAATAATTGTGAAGGGACCTTTTCATTTTAAAATGGTCCCTTGAGTGTGAGCATTTTAAAATGATCCCATGAGTGTGAGCTAATTATATGACCTTCAGTTTTAACCCAATCCACTGGCTTTTTTCGCAAGCACAAGCAATGATCTCCGTGTCCTACTAAGTGTAATGGGACCCAGAACCTAGATGGGTGAGGTGACTCATCCAACGTCCTAACTGCTGGCACAGGCAGCTCTCTCCAGGCCAATGCTATGGGGCAAGGAAAATCCCCTGGCTTTGTGTAAAGGGAGCCAAGGAGGGTTTCTTTGTTTTCCACTAAGCTACCTCAGTGGCCTTCACAACTCCAAGGCACTCTTGGTCATCCATGGTTGAAAGAATATAAATTGCAGTGCACTGTCTTACGGCTCTGCCAGTGGGTCAGAAGCACAAGGTTAATGTGGTGAAAGGCTGAGGTGTAGCTCAGTAGTTACAGGTGGCTAAAAAACTGTGCATTTGAACCCCTGCACCAGAAGAAAAGAAAAAAAAAAGGCACCAACCTGCTCATTTCCCTCCGGAGACTTCTGGAAGAGTCTTGTGTCTTTGCTTTGCCTCTTGAGATGCCTGTATGCCTTGGCTCAGGCTCCTCCCTTTGTCTCCAGAAGCAGCAGTTTTTTCCGGTTGAGGTTGTTGCTAGGTGGTAAAACTTCTGCTGGGTATTGTATCTGGAACCTCACACAGAGGGCAAATAAAAGATAAAAAACCAGCATCTTCTTGCTCCTGTTGTCACATCTTCACCTTTGACCTTGTACTTCCCACCTGTCACATTCAAGGGCTGTTTCGGATCCACAGGATCATACGGGACCTCAGTGTTGGGCCCATCTCACCAGTCTCAGAAACTTATTTTATTTACATCTCTAGATCCTTTTCCACTTCTGGTCACATTCTCAGGTTTCAGGAGTCCGATCTCGGTGTGGATGTTTCCCACCTTTTCGGACTGCGATGTGGGAGTCATTCTGGCTTAGTGCCTTCTTTGCAGCACAGTGTTTGGAAAGACTGGTGTGGGATCCAGGGACAGAGCAGGTAGATCAAGAAAGATTGCTAGGATAGCCAGGGCTGATCTCTTTTAACCCCATTTATATTGGAGCCCTGCCTTTGGATTGAGGGTTTGTGTTTGTGTGTATGTGTGTTTGCGTGTGCATGTGTTTGCGTGTGTTTGCATGTGTGCGTGCTCATAGCTCTCCCACATTACTTTTCTTGGTCTCTCTTCCACAGGATCCTGAATTGCAACCACAAATGGTATGTGTGTGGTGGACTGAGATTTCATTTGCTATAGCAGAGTAGGTGGTAACTGGCAGCTGGTAGTAATCCTCTGACTTGCTAAATAAAAAGAGTTCTTTATGAATCTGAAGTTTAAAAAATATCCATGAAAATTAGAATAATTGTGAAAGAATCTTTCAACTTTAAAATGATCTCGAGTGTGAGGTAATGATATGACCTTCCTTGTTCACCTCAGTCAGAGATTATCTTAACAAGCATGAGTAGTGGCCTTAATGTCTCACTAAGTGGAAGGGGACCCTGAACCCAGACAGGTGAAGTGATTTGTCCAGCCCCACAACTACTATAATCAGGGACTGGCCCAGTAGCCAATCCCGTGGAGTGAGGAAAAACTCCATGGAGCCAGTGTGGGTCCCACTGTTTACTGCTAAGCACCCTCACTGACTTTCACACCTCCAGATTCCAAGGCAATCTTGGTCATCCCAGTTTAAAATAATGTAAATTGCAGTATATTGTCTTACGGCTCTGCCAGTGGGTCAGAGGCCTAAAGTCAATGTGTTGAAAGGCTGAGGCTTAGGTCAGTGTTTACATGTGTCTTGAAGACTGTGGATTTGAACTCCTACACCACAAAGTAAATAAATAAAGGGCACTGTCAGTTCAGTTCCACCCGAAGGCTTCAGGGGGGTTCTCTGTTTCCACCAGAGGGGCCTTCATACATTGGCTCAAGCTCCTCCCTCTGACTCCATAACCAGCAGGTTCTTAGTGTGGGATTGTAGCTTACTGATACAATGCCTGCTGGGCATTATGTATGGCACAGCACACAGAGTATAAATGAAAAAGAAAAAGCACCATTTTCTTGCTTCTGTTGTCCCTTCCTCTCTGACCTTGTGCTTTCCATCCCACTCATACCAAGGGCTGTTTTGTTTACACTGGACCCTCCTTGGCCTAAGTGTATGGCCCATCTAACCATCCTCACTCACACAATTTAGTCATATCTGCAGACCCTCTTCCCATTAAAGTCAAATTCATAAGTTCCAGGGGTGTGATCAGAGTGTGATTGTTTCTGCCATTGGGAGTCTGGGGCAAGGGTGTCACTGTGACTTCAGTTCCTCCCTTCTAGTATGGAGTTGGGAAATGTAGGTGGCAATATCCAGGAACAGTGCAGGACAATCTAGAAAGGTTGCTATGACAACCAAGGTTACCAGGCGAAACACAGGGTTGAACTCTCTCAATCTTATTCATATTGGAGTGCCCCCTCCAGAATGAGTGTGTGTGTGCCCCCAGCTCCCACATTAAGTTTCTTGGTCTGTTTCCATAGGATCCTGAACCAGAATTGGAATCTCATGTAAGTGGTGTGTGGGTAGTTTCTGGAGATGTAATTTGATATGGCAGGGTGGGTGTTAAGTGGCAGCTGGTGGTGATCCTCTGACTTGCATCAATAAAAATCATCTTTATCGAGGTGAAATTTAAAAAATACAAAAATTAGAATAATTCTGAAAGGAGCTTTCAACTTTAGAATAGCCCACTGAATTGAGTAAAATACATGATCTTCACTTGTAACCCCAGAATGCTTTAGTGTCCAGCTAAACTTCCTTTCATGAGAGTGAAGACTCACTGCTTTGCAAGCACATGGACATTTCCCCTTGGCATTTAATGAATCAAGTAAAGATGTTCTGGTTTCCTCTGGAAGTTTTACTACTCTTAGGCATGATATTAGACTCAGTTGATATCTAAGTCAAAGAGAATTGGTCCAGAATTCCCCACTGCTTTGGCGCCTCTCTGCTGTCACCTGCTGACCTGTCCCCATTCTCTCGACAGTCAAATCCTTACCTCACCTCCATCCCAGGTGGGCTGCAGCCTTCCAAGGTCATCAGTGTGTCAGGCATTGTGCTGCCCAATGCTACAAGGTAAGACAGGGCCTCCAGGGCTCTCTGGTTTTTGGAAATAAGGGATGAGAGATGGAATCCACAGCTGAGGGACCGAAAGGTTCTATGTGATCTGCCCACCCTAGGTTCCATATCAACCTGTGTGCTGGGAGTAACATTGCCTTTCATCTGAGCCCTCGATTCAGTGAAAATACTGTGGTCCAAAACACTCAGGTCATGGGGGCCTGGGGAGCAGAGAAGCGAAGCCAGCCTGCGAACATGCCCTTCACCCCAGGACATGACTTCAAGGTAAGATGCTGCAACTTGGAGCTTGGTGGGCTTGCTGGGTACAAGTGGAGAAGGGATGGTGGAGGTCTTGGGGTACCTTCAACAAATCAGGGGTTGATACTTGTGATAATAGGGTTGTACCCCAAGGAAGAGAGATCTGTA
>RJWM01016873.1:0-44472 GCA_004363535.1 Dasyprocta punctata | reverse complement strand
AGAAGGAAGGAAGAGAAAAGGAAAAAGACATAAATTTATAAATATTCATAAATAAGACAGTTTAAAAAAAACCATATTGCTAAATACAATAGCTATTGAAAAAGAAAAGTTAATATACCTGAATTGATGAATCTTACATGTCTATATCTGTCAATATCCCCAACCCCTAGGAAGGTAATGATATGCAATATTGTAACTAGTGCCAAACTTCAACCACCTCAGTGTGTAAACCTACAATGTTATCATATCAGATCTGTTGTTGTTGTTTGTCTGTCTTTTTTGACTTTTATTTCTAGCTTCTGTATCTATTTTCTCTTAAATAAAAAAAAAAAATTTAAAACAAAAAAAAAAAGTCACTGACGTGTGTGTTCACAGCCCAGAGCCCCAAGTGAGATTTGTACAGAAGAAATAAACTTGGTAATAAAAATTGCAACCATGCAAAAGGCTTAAACAGACACTTCACAAACTAGATTATCTAAATGGCCAATAAATATGTAAGTACTCAACTTCATTAGCATTAGAGAAATGCAAATTAGAACCACAGTGAGATAGCATTTCACACTAGAATGGCTAACATTACAAAGACTGCCAATACTACTTATTAGAACAAACAGAGCTCTCCTGCCATACTGAGGGGTAGGTGAAGCTGTACAACCACTTTGGAAAACCGAGAGGCAGTTTCTTCAAAAGTTAAATGTATACTTACCATGAAACTCAGCCGTCACATTCCTATATATCTACCCAAGAGAAATAAAAGCATTTATCCACACAAGGACCTCCAAAATAATATTCTTCATAAATGTATTTATTTTGACTCTCAAGTGGAAGCCATTCAAATGTGCACCAATTGTGAATAGACGAACAAATTGTGGTACATTCATACTACAGACCACTACCCTTCAATGAAAAAGGGACCTGTAACAACATGGAGGGCATGAAAGAAGTCAGAGAGGAGCTGAGCGTGTTGTGCCTGCCACTGGACTGTTGGACTGTTTCTTCACAGATGTTGAATTTCTTTTCTTCATTTTTTAATTTTTATTTTTATTTTTTTGGCAGTACTTGAGATTGAATCCAAAGACTACAACTGAGCTACACTCCCAACTCTTTTTATTTTTTTATGAGACAAAATCTTGCTAAGTTGTTCCAGGTAGCCTCAAACTTGCAATGCTCCTGCCGCAGCTTCCTGAGATATTGATAGTTTTTGAGAAAGGCCAGGTAGTTTCCTGTTGGCCACAGCCTACCTTTGTCTAGTTTAGCATATTAACCCTGTCTTCCTGCCTTGGAATGTGAGGATTCACTTGCTATTATATTACTCAAAATACCATTCACTTCATAAATCCCAGTGAATTGTACTTTGCAATTTTCTTTGGTCTTCATCCTTCGATGGCCATGCCTTTTACCAGTACTTTTCAGAAGTCAGATAACCAATGACTTCTGAAATGTGTGACCCAATGTATATGACACTCTAGAACAGGTAAGACTACCCTTCAAAGGTAGAAACCACATCAGTAGTTGCGTGGGGCAGAGATGGAATAGGTTGCCTGAAAAAGGTTAGGGAAGGGTTGTGGACTTGGGGAAGTCACAGAACTGTTCTACATCTGGAGTGGTTAAATTATTGTGGTTAAACGACTATGCATTGGTCAAAATATACTGTATGTAAATTGCGTCCTCACAAAAAATTTTTTTAAAAATTAAAGCTGTGGGTACATATAAGGTTCACTAAATGGAGAAGAAAGAGTTAAAACAGAAGAGAACTGGGGGTTGCTCATTTTACACAGGTAAGGGAGGTACACATCTTAGCTGTGAGAATGATGAGGTTGGGAAAAGTCAAATGACTTCCCTAAGATATCCCTGCTTCTAAGTAGGAAAGCGGGGGCTGGAACCCAAAGCCATTTGGTCCACACTCTTTTAAATCTGTTGCATCAACCAGGCCTGGGCCTGTGGCTGAGCATGATGGTTGAACAGGGAGGAGTACTTGATTCCTGTTCTTTGAGGAAGAAAGCCAGGGCCCTTGAGGACTGGCCCTGGGTCAGAAAAACTATGTACTGTGCTTTGTGTGTGGAGATGATGTTCCTCACTACCCCTGATTGTGGGGTATGAGGATCGCTGTGACAATGACTTTGCACTGAGCCAGCTGCCTTCTCACCACCAGTTCTCACTGTATCCAGCAGGGTCACAGCTGGGGGCTCTGCCTGGGCCTCCAGACTCCCAGGGAGCCAAGGCTCAATCTGTGCAGAAGAAAAGTAGTACTGTGCCCTGATTCGCCAGTGTCTTGACACTGACAGAGCCCTGTATTCCTTCCAACCCCAGAAGGACTGACGACAACCACATTCAAAGCTCTTTGCCAGCCTGTGCTCCTTTGCTCTCTCCCAGCTCTTGTGATCTGATCTCCTCTAGGACTGGAATACCAGCGCCATGATGGCTTCCTTTGTCTCCCACAGCACCACTGCTGACCACTCCCTACACTGCCCAGAGAGGGGCTTCCCAGGTGAGAGATGCCTGAGCATTACCTTCTTTAAGACAATCTGCAGTCATTATCACCTAAGCAGTGCTTTGCAATATTCAGACAGTAGGTCACGAAATCCATGGATTTGGCATTCAAAAACCTGAAATGCAATAGAATAGAAAAAAATATGTCAGAATGCATTTGAACAAGATAAGGTTAAATATTGCCTCTTCAAACTTTAGTTTCCTTCAGGCTTGCATATTTCTACACTGCATGGATGTTTCTGTCCTGTCTGAGGTGTCACATGCAATTCCTACCATGGTCACAGACTAGAAGGATTAGAGGTGTGAGGAATGTGCTATGACACTAGGATGGGATGTCAGTTACTTTTCATGATTCCTGCTGCATTTGTACAAATGCACATTCCACCTCTCAGCCACACCAGCACACCCTACAGGTCCCTTCATGCAGTTGTATCTTGGTGCAGTCAACCCCTCAAGCTCAGTCTTTCCAGTTCCTTCTATGCCTATTGCAATTCTGTGACAAAACACCTTACAAAACCTCAGCCTTCTCCTCAATCAGAGCTCATCACAGATGCCTCTTTGCTCCTGCAGTGCATTTGCATATACCTCTCTTTAGTATATTTCATTCTGCTTGAATAAAGGTTAATTTAAATGTCAGTTTCTCCCAGCTGCTTTGGGTGTTGGGCATACTTGTAATTTGGTTTTGTTTTCCTCTGCAGCACAGTGCTGGGTACATTGGAATCAACAAGGAAGTGGCTCTTCAGTTGAACTGAATCCTCAAACAGCCCTATAAGGGGGATATTGTTATTTCGATTTTGTACAGAGCAGATGAGACTCAGAGAGTTTAAGTGATTTGCTCAAAGTTGCACAGCTAATTCAGGAGTGGAACAGTGGAACAGAGCTGGCGAATTAATTTTCTCACACTACAGTTCTGACTCTGGTCTCCAGCTTGTGGGTCCCAGTGGTGTCAGTAGCCTAGGCAGAAAGAGATCTCAACAGTGTTCTGCCATGCCCTGAAATCCTCCAGCCCATGTGCAGACTCTCCATGGAGCTGGTTGAAGTGCTTCACAGACCCCAACAGGCTCTGAAATGTGGGGTGGAGTGAGCTTCCCTGGCAGAACCTGAGGTGGGAGGACAGGATAAGGAAGGCAGGAAGAAGGGAGCAGTAGAGGCGACAAGGGGGTGTGAAAAACATAGAAACTCAGGCAGACACGGACATAGAGAGCCTGAGCAACACACAGGGACAAGACAAAGAAGGGAAGAGAGAGCAAATGCGAAGGAAGGAAAGACAGAGGACAGAGTGAGAGCAGGGTCCACCTCCTGGAGCGAAACTGGAACACTATGGGTTAACTGTACAGCTAAACTGCCTGCGAAAACGCAGCTAAGCTCCATGAAGGGACTGATGATTCTATCATGAGGTAACATCAGTAGAGTATAACAGACTTGGAAAGTTCTGCCCAAACTCTTCATTCTCGCTTTGCCACCGTTCTGTTTCTGTAACCATGCCTGACAACACCTCACCAATACAAGGTTGCCCCCATAGAATAAGATGAAATAAAAGTAAAAACAAGACCGTATTCTCTGCACTCAGGGAGACCTTAATCCCTGAGGGATGCCTGGCAATAAACCTGCCCTTTCTCCTACTCTGTGTCTGAGAGGCTTTGGTCGGGATCCTGAGCAGCCTCCTGCACCATTTGATTACCTGACACAGAAACTTGGGATCCAGCACAACCACCTATGGCAGAGTGCCTCCCCCAGGGACACAGTGGACAGAGCGGCAGCTCTGCTGACCTGATGGCAAACTCCTGCTGAGCAAGCACCAGGGGAACATTTCCTGCCGCGTGGGAGGCCTCCCACTTGGCTAGAGGAGGGCCCTAGCTCCTAGTTGTCTAAGGAGGGGTAACACAGAGAGGACCAAATGGCATTTGGCATTTGAATCTCAGTACAGATGGGCCCAGATTTAGAAGGAGATCCATTTAGAAGCAGACCCATGCAAGAGTCTCCAAAGAAGACTGATCATCCTCTTGTGCTCCCCGACTAGCTGCAGTCAGAATACAGTGAAACTGGACCACTTTAGGTTAGCACACTCGAGATCTGGTTTGGGTGCACAGGGCCCAAGTGAGGTGCCGAGTCCCAAACAGCAGTTCCAGAGCCATCGTCATACAGCTCAGGGCAGCACTGCTGTGATAGACAGGATCACCAGTCTGCCAAAGCTCAAATGGGTCTGGAAATCTTCAGGAGATTGCTGACCGGTAAAGAAGGAAGAGATTGATGTCTTTCTCTGCTGTCTTTCTCTGTAGGTGGAGGGAATCATGGGAGGGAGTTAGAACAAGTCCCCTCCTTAACAGGCCATAATCAAACATCTTTAAAAATGATTTAATGGAGACTATAGAGAGAAACTCTCTCCTGGGAAACATCAGACCCTCTGTAAAATGGAATAGCCATCCTTTCAGGTTGGGTGCCCAGCCCAGGGGTCACTGGGAAAGGTTCTGGGGTCTGGAAGGTTTGGAAGATTATGACACGAGACCCTGGACACCCGGATTAGTTTCCTTATGTGGATTCATGGTTGCAGTCAGTGATGTGTCTCCTCCCACGCCACTCTTTGATGAGAGAGCTCTTTTCCCAAGTTCTGGCTGCCACTGCAACTGTTCAAACAAACACTCTCCCACTGCCACCACCAAGACACCACCTATTCTCCCAAAGACTCCCTTTTAGGACAGCCACAACCTTATGAGGACCACCTGTTAGACTGCCCTTTTAAGGCAGCCACAACCTTATGCCCAGGGACTAAACAGATTGCTCAGTGCCTGGTTAGAAAATGCCCCATATCCAGCCAGGTGTACCATGTCGGTTTCTCTCCCAGGTGGAGGAAGCTTGCCAAAGACAGCTGGCACTTAGATGATGGGGCAGTGGGGCTGGATCTGAGGCTCCTGCCTCCCATTCTGGAGGGACAGGCCCACTCAGGGAAGCTCTTAGCAAGCCATTTTCATCAGTTGTGGAGTCAAGAGACCGCCTTTCTGGTCCCTTGACTTGGAATGAACTAGCAACAATGACCTTGGTCAAGTTCACTTACTCCTCAGAATCCAGCCATCCTTGTTTGTGTAATGAAGATGGCATGAGAGGCACATCCATACACTGACCAATTATTAGATGTCAGTACTTCACAAACCTCAAGGAATGACATGGACATAGGGTTATTCCATAGAACATGGGAATGGTCGCACCATCTATTCCCACCTGAAAGACAAATTTTCTGTAACAAAGGTTGTGTCAAGGAAAGCATCTTAGAAATTGGACTATCTAGAAATCTGCTAGCCTTCTAGCCTCTTCTTCATTATCATAACCACCTCCAACAGTCACAGACTGCCCTGCTTCATTTATTTTGTCTGCTAGTACTTAATGAGCACCTCCCACAGTCTGGGAGGCAAGAGCAAACAAAATAGGCAAAAATGATGACAAAAACATTGAAAAAAACAAAGGAGAGAGGGGAATATAGAGGGCTAGGGATACAGTGGGAGGTGAGTTGCAATTTTTAAATCAATGGCCAGGGAGAATTATGGAGATGGGAAAATGTGGGGAGAAATCTTCAGGAGGGCAGGAGTTAGCCATGGCTTCCGGACAGGAAGGCTGTTCCAGGCAGCAGACGGAGAAGAGCACAAGCTGCGAGGCAGACACTGGCTGGCGGCTGTGAGGAGTGTAGAGGGCCCAAGCCACAGCAGATGGTGTCAGGGAGGAGATGCGAGGCTCAGTTGCAGAGGACTTTGTGAGCTGTATCCTTGGGTCACGCAAGAGTATCACAGCCTTAGCAGCCTGGAGCAGCACCCCCTTCTTATGGGTTCTGCAGTGAGGGCTGGGTGAAGCTGAACCAGGTCCTCTGAGAGTCACAGTCACTCCATCACCAGGGCAGGGGTCTCATATAGGTCTCACTGGGGAGGGAACTGCTTCCAAGCTCAAGGGCAGTGTTCAGTTCCTTGAAAACTGCTGTATGAAAAGCCCAGGTTTTTTTTTTTTTTTATTGGAAGTCCACTGGAGGAGGCTCTTGGCTACTGGCTGTGTTGCCCTCTTCATATGGCAGCATGCAGGTTGTCAACTTGCTCCTTTAAAGCCAGAAAGGGAGAGAGGAACCTAGCAAGATACGGGTTAGGAGCTCATCTATGTAGTGATGTACATGTAATTACCTTTGCCCTCCTCCTTCTTCTTCCTCTTCTGCCACGACCCATGTGGCTCCTGAGGTTCTTGGGGTAAAGGACCAGGAGAGGATGAGAAAAATAAAGAAACAGACAAAGCTGGGATCAGGTGGAGCCCTTACTCTCCTGATTGGAGGAAAGGTACTGTTCAACCAATGCTGCCTGTTTATTTATATAGGGGGAAGGATAATGTCAATTTCAGGCCCTCTGCCTAGCAACCCAGGCCTGGATTGTTTAGGAGCCTCCTGTTTTTCTGGGCTGTAGCAAGATCCGCCCCCCCCCCCCCCCCCCGTTGTTGACCCAGGTGCTCCCTGTTACTTTGGTAAGGTCATGTGTGGGTCATTTTCCAGCATCAACAGCTCCCAACACTCTTCCTCTTCTTCTTCTTCCCCCTCCTCTCTTCCTCCTCCTCCTTCTTCTTTGATAAGGTCTCACTAAGTTGCCCAAGCTGTGCTTGAACTCAGGATTCTCCAGCCACAGCCTCCAGAGTACATGGAATTACAGGCATGGGCCAATGTGCCTGGCTACCTTTCCTGTACTTTATTGGTTACAATCAAGTCATAGGCTCTGCTCACACCCGAGGGAAAGAGATTATACAATGGTGTGAATCCTGGAAGGTGAGGACCAAGGAAGTCACCTTAGAGTCTGTCATCATAGTCTGCCCTCTCTCCCCTCAGTGTCCTGTGGTCACTGCATGTGCATAATGCCTTCACCCCTTCCCATGGTCCCCAAAGCTCAAAGCCTGAAATCTCTTCTAAATCAGGGACATATGTAGATGAGTTTCCTTTGGGCATTCCTTAAACCTATACATTGTGACGCACAAGGAATCTTCTCCTCCGCACAGCATAATAGTGGGATAATAGGTATAGATGATCCTGTTCAGAAAGTGGGGCTGGGTGTCACTAAAGAATGACACAGTGATTCTGAAATCTGGCTGGGCAGATGCTTAGTATTTCTCAGTTAGGTTTTAAGCCCTTGAGGAATATTTCCTGTGTCTCAGCTCTCCCTCTGGACTTCCACCCTCTGGGTCATCTTTCTGGGTTATGAACCATGCTGTGGGTTTGTGCCCAGATCATTTTATCAGCCTTCTTGCCAGTAATTTTTAGGGCTCAGCAGCCTTCTTTCATTTCGTACTTTGACTGTCTCTCACATTCCCAGAAGGCAGTGCTCTTGCTGAAGTAAGTTTCTCAAAACCTTTGTGTCAGAAACACCCAGACCCACCACCACATGTATGCTGCCATCAGGAAACGCTTCCCTCAGGGAACCAGCATGGGCAGGGAGAAACAACGTATGCATCCCATGCACCCACAGGCCACCAGTGGAGACATTTACTTCCTGCAAGCAGCCAGCACAAACCAGGAGAATCAGACAAATGCCCCTGTGTCTCTGCTGCCTCAGTGTAGCTGCACAGGTCTGGAGAAGCCCACCCTATGCCCCACTGCCTCTCCAGGAAACTGGATTCAGAGAAACCCAGGTGCCTGGCCCATTTCCTTACACTGCAGAGGGGCAGCCAATGTGGGAACCATCTGGGACCCCCCAACCAGCTTGTTGGCAGGAACCCTGGAAAATGTCAAGAGGAAGGATCAAAAGGCAACCTCAGGTTTCCAGCCCACATAGAGCAAGTCTGGGAGATATAGACATGGAAGAAAATGGAAGTTACACACCTGAAATCTCTCAAAGGATAGCAACTGAAGCAAAGAAACAACTTCATGAGGTTGTGCAAGTAATTAGATCAGAAATAGTATCTCAGGTAAAAGTAGAAATCACAAACATAATGAAAGAATTGCTGAGCATATCTAAAGAAGACATAAGATAAAAGAAAGAGGAGCATAGGAAAATGATGGAAACCTTGAATAAACAATATAGAAAGGAATTATAATGCATGAAACAGATTCAAAGAGATATGCAGGAAATTAAAAACTCCATCAAAAGCTGGTAAAACCACTTGAAAGGGACTGAAGATAGACTTTCAGACTTTGAAGACAGGATTGCAGCTAGTGATTGTGAAAGAAAAGATCTCTTAAAAATAACAAGGAAACAGGAAAAAAATTCAACATCTGCAAGACAATGCAAAGAAAAATAATTTAAGAGTGATAGGTTTTGGCAAAAAATCAGGGGCCAACACAAATGACGTAAAAAGACTATTCACAGAACTAATAGCAGAAAACTTCCAAAACATGAGAAAAGGACTTGGTATACAGATAAACAAGGCATACAGACCTCCAATTAGCCATAACCAAAATAAATCTACACCCAGACGTATAATAATCAAGATCCCAGAAATGTAGCACAGGAACAGAATAATAAAGGCTGTTAAAGAAAAACAGATCACCTATAAAGGAAAACCTATCAGAATCATGGCAAACTTCTCAACACAAACCATCAAGTCAAGAAGAGCTTAGAGTTAAGTGTTTCAAATCCTGAAAGAAAACAACTTCCAACCTAGATTGATGTATCCTGCAAAACTATCTTTCAAAATTGATGGAAAAACAAGATGTTTCCATGATAAAGAACAACTGAAGGAATTCATGACCACCAAACCAACCCTATGAAGAGCACTGAAGGGTATTCTAGAGAGAAAAATGACCATGGTTCCAGGAATAGCAGCAGAGAGGGATTGCCCAAACAGGGCAGGTAATCGAATGAAGAGGACAAGTGGCAGGGGGACAACAGCAGGAAGATAGCATGGCAGAAGTAAACCAGTGCATGCTGGTTGTAACCATTAATGTAGATGACTTCAATTCACCAATAAAAAGAAACACAGGGAGAGTAGATCAAGAAACAAGATCCATCAATATGCTGTGTACAAGAAATACATTTAACTCAAAAGGAAATTCATAGACCAAAAGTCAAAGGAGAGAAAACAATTGTGCTATGCAACAGGAAACCAGAAAAAAGCAGGGGTAACTTGCCCATCAACTGCAGAATGGATAAGTAATTTGTATTTCCGTTGTATTTTTATACAATAGAAAGCTACTCAGCAATACAGAAGGTATCTCAAGGCTCTTGTAGGTAAATGGATGCAACTTGAGATTATGCTCATGGGTGAAATGGTTTGAACTCATATGGTGAACATCATGTTATCTCCTAGTATAAAAAACTGAAGGAGTTAGTGGGATCCAAAATGTATAACAGATATTGTGAAAGTGATAGGGGAGGAAACGTCTAAAAAGGGAAGTGGTAACTATCGTTAATTTCTTCTTCTTTTTTTTTTTTTTTCTGGTACCAGGGATCCAACTCACAACCTAGCACCTGCCAAGCAGATGCTTAAGCCACTGAGCCAAACTCCCAGCCCTATTTTTTTTGAGGCAGGGTTGCACTATGTAGTTCAGGCTGGCCTTGCTCACACTGTAGCCCAAGCTGACCTTAAACTCAAAATGCTCCACCTCAGCCTCCCGAGCACTGGGTTTAAAGGCATGTGCCACCACACCTGGCTACTAATTTCTTATTATCTTGTTTTGAATTCCTGTATTGTTTTCATAGTTTTATTAGGTTTGGTTTTATCCTGTCTTGTTCTGTTTGATTGTACTGTGTCTGATGGTATGGACAGTTATTTTGAAGTTAATGGGACATATTATGGTAGCCATTGTTGATTTCCTATTATCTTGTTTTGAAGTGCTGTATCACTTTCATTATTCTGTTATGATTAGCTTTATTCTGTTTTGTTTGGTTTCTCTTTAAAATAAAATTAATAATAATAATAATAATAAAAACTTTGTGTCTTCTTTTTTTTTTTTTTTTTTTTTGCGGCACCGGGGATTGAACGCACAGCCTTGCGCCTGCCAGGGTAGGTGCTTAAGCCACTTAGCCAAACTCCCGGCCCTGGTTTTTTGAGGCAGGGTCGCACTATGTAGCTCAGGCCGGCCTTGTGCTCGCGTTGTAGCCCAAGCCGGCCTCGAACCCACAACGCTCCGCCTACCTCAGCCTCCCGAGTGCTGGGATTAAAGGCGTGCGCCACCACGCCTGGCTAACTTTGTGTCTTCTGTGGATTGCAGTGGGATTCTATCCCTTAGGCAACAACCACGCCACAGGTTTCTTCCAGGATAAAAATCTTTCTCTACTTCTAGCTCCTGCTGCAATAGCCCTTGGTCACTCACAGAAGCTTCCTGGAGACCCAGTGGTTGAGGTTTATGAGACACATCCTTAATCTCTTGAAACAGGCCTTTGTGTGACTTAAAACTACTCTGATCCTTTGATTTTATTTATAAAATAAAAATAAAAATAAAAAGGAGCTGGGGACATAGCTCAGTGTGAAGGCCCTGAGTCCAGTTTTCAATGAGACAACAGATAGTTGAGGAAATATTCTGGCCTTTGGCTCACAGATAGGATACTCTTTGACTCTTAGAGACTACAAAAGCATCCTGTTCTCATGTTTCTTTAACATTCTGACAGGAGCCTAAAAAATACACTCCTGCTCTTATCATACTTCCCTGACCTCTGGCATCAGTCTGAGGAACATGGACTCTAACTGCTTTAGAGTAACCAAGGGTAACCCCAGGGCCGTTTTAATATCATTAGCAATGTGGTTTTGACACCATCCCCTCCTTGTAAAGAATGGTGAGAGTCAGGCAACACCAGAGACCAACAGGCTAGTGTAAAGGCAACATGGCATGAAATTTATTGTGCCTGGATAGAAGTGGACAGAGGGTGATAAGGCCATCCGTGTGGTACAGAGGAAAATGGAGCCTTTTTATAGGGCTTGGACAAAGGGACCTCAGGTGAGGAGAGTCGGGCAAACATCTGTGTTTAAAGTTTTCTGAATTCTGGTGCTTCAGTAGGCAAAGTCCTTGGGTCATCCAGTGTAACTTGTTTGAATGTCTTCAGACATTCCAGTGTTTGGAAGATTCTATGCTCTATTTTATCTCTTTTTACGACACCCTGTGTTTGCTGAGTTGGGTTTTCTCTGAGAACTGTGCCTCTGCTGATGAACATGCCTGAAGAGAGCCTGACATGCCTTTCAGCTGGGCTTTGGCAGCCATGATGGTTCTGTCTAGGCCCATACATATTCACAAACTCCCCCTCCTGCCAAGGGGGTGGAGACTCACAACTGGCTGCAAAGAACCCTAGTTAGTTATCACCTCTAACTACTCTTCAAATTCTAAGAAAACAAAAGAAACCAACCTTGAAACTGACTGCAGTCGCCATCTCAGAGCTGTGCCCACCCTCTGTTGTTGAGGGTGTACTTTCAGGCCTACAGATGCAATTGCCATCTGTAGGTGCTTCTTCCTTGAAACTTTCCTAAGTGTACTTTAAGGCCAAACCTGGAGGAAGGTAGCCAAGCTCCCAGCTCTGTGGCCTTCTTCCAGTTGCAGTGTGGAACTCATCAATTGATTTCTCACAGGCAATAGGTCTCACCTCTAAGCAAGACAACATCACAGTCTTACAACCATGTGCAATATAATCACATGCATGAAATCACATATGTCCTACTACATTTGCTGTTTTCTCTTTTTTTAATTTTTAATTCAATTTTATTTATTTATCTGTTTATTTATTTATTGCAGGAGGGTACTGGAGATTGAACCTGAGGCCTTCATACTGAGTTATATCCCTGGCCTTTTTATTACTTTTTTTGAGACAGGATTTTGCTAATTCACCAAGTTGCCCAGACTGGGCTTGAACATTTACCTCAACTATCCAGAGTCCTTGGATGATAGATTTGTGTAACTATGCCTGGCTTATTTTCTCTTGAAAAAAGTTATTGATAAATCATTGGTTCTTCCTCAGATTATACAAGGTATAAGTACCAAGAGTTGGGAACCATGGGGTCTTTGGAAGAGTCTGACTCCTGGGTTATTTTAAGAGGCCAAGGTTTTACTCTGAGATGAGGCATTTGAACTGAGGAGTCACATGATTCAACATGATTTAAAAAACTATCTCTGGCTGCCATGTTGGGATAGATTGAAGGAGCGAGAATGAAGGCATGAGGCCAGTTAGGAGGGCTAGGGCTGTTACTGAACTGAAGCTGACATGGTCCCCTCCCACTTATTAAGAGTCCAGAACTTCCCAAGGGGTATAGGGATTCCTCTTTAGGCAGATTTAGCCCTCTCTTCAAACATCTCTCAGGTCCTGTCCTCCTCTGTCCTTAAGGTGTCCTCAGTCCAACACGTATTTCAGTCCCCTAAAGCAGACAGGTCTTGGATAAAATATTTATTAAATCTTCTGTGAGTTTAGCATGGTGCTGATACAGGAAATGTAAGGAAAAATAAGACACAGTCCTCATGCTGGAGAAATTTATTGTCTGGTATTGTGCATTAGTCAGCTTTTTGCTGATTTGACAAATATCTAAAGTAAACACCTTAAAAGGAAGAAAGGTTTATTTGTTGCCAAAATTTCAGAGATTTGAGTTCCTGCTTGCTTGGCCCCATTGCTTTGATCCTGTGGTAGCACAATATTCAGGGAGCATGTGATGGGGTAGGCCTGTTCATTTCATGGCAATAAGACCTTAGTATTTATATTAGTCACTAGTCTGTTGTTCAGACAAAATACCCAACATACACAATTTAAAGGAGGAAACAATGAGTCAAAATAAATTTTTCCTCCTTTAAACTGTGTATATTGAAAATAGGTGATTTGTATTTAGATCTCATGGGATTTACATTGAAAAAGTGGATTCACAAGTTCAAGTTGTGTCAAGCATACTGAAAATGATTCAATAGCTTAATGGAGTATCTCTTTTAAAATTAATCTTTAAATTAGTTAAAATTAAATTAATAATCCAGGTTCTCAGTCACACGCAAGCCACATTTCAAATGTTTAACAACCACATGTAACTGGTGACCCCATATGATAGACCTCTTTTGCCTCAGCCCCAGTTCCACTAATGGGACTTAGCTTCCGCCAGTCACCCAAAGTCACCCAGATACCCTGCCATTAGCGTCTCCTCCTAGATCTCCAGATGACCATCACTCCTGCCTCAAACGTCTCCTATCCTCCTTAGAATACCAACTCTGCACAAACCTCAGTGTACCAGAGTCCTAATTTGCATATTAATTACTTACATTTTACTCAGATTCAAACTTTAAAAATCAAAGAGGCACACCCCTGCATAAAATGAGAAATGATTTTCTTAACAGCTCCTGAAAAGGCGGGGTGTTTTGAGGAGCTCATGGGTGTGCAAGATAGGAAGCACCTCTGCTATTAGTAAAGAAAACAAAGAAGATGTGAGAGGATGGGTGATAGTGTGGTTGCTAGTGAGGAGGAGGACTTTACACATACAGTTCACTGTATTGGGATGATTTGGTTGTTAAATAAGCACCTTAAGGGATCATTTTACATTTCATACTTCTAAATTTTTATGATTTAAAATCTTTCATACAGACTGGATTTTTTCAAGCTTCAGATTTTTGGCTAGAATTGGCTTGATTTGCATAACCCCACCTCTGAGATTTAGCCTTGCCTGTTGGCCACCAGAACCTTCTGCTGGGGGTCCACTTTCTGAACTGCCCACTCTGGGCAGGCACCCACCTCTAGCCTCCCCCTTCCTGGGAATGAACCCAGCCATGAGCTGGTGCTGAGAGAGGCTGGTATAATCCTTCTTGAGCTATTTGGAGGATTAGCGCTGCTGCTCTGTGCCCAGCTCCCACACAAGTGGAATTTCAGGACTGTGGACATGCCAGGGAAGGGAGAGGCACAAAATTTGTCATGCAGATGCAGGCAGGACAGTGGGCACTGGATACAGGTCCCAAGTCTTGTAGTGTCATGGCACATGGAGCGCAGTGAGATGAGCTATGGAACCCTAAGTATAACCTTAAGTCTAAGAGCTAGGCAACTGAGATCCTTAAGTCCTTGGTCCTCAGTCTCTGCCTGAAAACACACACACACACACACACACACACACACACACACACACACACACTTCTTTACCTCCTTACTCTTACACAATAGCTCATTATGACTTCATAGACTAGGCATTTGCTTTGGTAAAACCTTACTCAGTTAAAAAATATTGAAATATATTTTATGACTCTGTTGGTATAGAGGTGAATATATTAATATATATTAAAATATCTTCCCCCATCCAAGATTCATTTATTCCTTATGATTTTAATTATCATTTTTCCATGAGCCCCAGGCACTGTGCCTATGCTTGATGGATACCAGCCTGGCCTGTAGCACCTACTTAGCTCCCTAACTCCTGCAGAGGAGGTAGGAGTGGGGATGGTAGGAAAGTTCTAAGGCCTTCAGGTGGGTCATTCCGGGCTCAGAGAAGGATGCACAAACTCCCCGATCCTCTTTCTAAAAATGGAGTCCTTTTTCACCTAGGACCAGGTGCAACCCCAAGAAGGATGAATTCATGACTTCCTGATCCTTCCTGCTACCCTGAGGCCACCAACTTTAGGTAATTCTGAACAAGCCTGAAGAAGGCCAATTTGGACAATGGAGAAGGATACCCACAGTCCCAGCTACTTAGGAGGCTGGAACAAGAGGATCCCCGGAGTTCAAAGTCAGTCTGAGCAAACAAGTTGTTCATTTCAGAGAACAAAGTGGGTCTATCTGACCTTGGACGATTTCTTTAACCTCTCAGAGTCTCATTTTACTCCAATGGAAAAGGGAATGATGGTGCCATTTTCCTCACCAACTTATAAGAATGAAATATTGTGCGTGTACAAGTATTTTGCATACAACAAAGCTCTGCAGACCTGTTAGGGAATGGATTCATAAACTGAAACAAATAAAAATAGAGTATCTCCTACCTCTTCTTCCACAGGGCAGATACTCTAATATCATGGAGATTGTATGTGTAAATTATGAAGCATGTAAGCAAGTACAGAGTAGGAGCTCCCAAAATGGTATATCACAGCCTGGCTCACCTCTCTAATTCCCACCCCTCTCTGCTTTTCAGCATCACCAAACTGCCTGTAGTCTCGTCACTTTCCCACTTCACACTTGCCTGTATATTTCTCACCATCTGATGGTCATAGCAAAAACTGACTGGCTCTTCCTCTTGGGTCCACAATACATTTTATTTCCCAGCTATCCCTGCCCTGGAAGGTGAACATTTAAGCAAGCAAAAAGAGCAGTGAGAAATAAATTTCCATTGTATTTAAACTTTGCCTTGGGTACTTTTCTCTCATTGCTGGGGCAAAATATCCAACACCAAAAATGAAGGAAGGAAAGGTTTATTTAGCTCACTGTTCGTGGAGGTTTCAGTCCATAATCAGCTGGCTCCAAGGCAGGGTGGCATGGCACAAGGGCAACACTTCAAGGCAGCAGCCAGCAAAAGCAGCCAGAGCAAAAGGCAGGAAGAATAAGCCTCTTTTCCTCCCTTATATTGTACACAGGCCACTCCACCCCCCATCAGGGCTGGTGTAGCACTAGCAAAATCTCCTTGCCCTCCTTTTACACAGGAAGAGGACATTTACAAAATAAAAGCCCTGGCTTTCAGCCGGGCGTGGTGGTGCACGCCTTTAATCCCAGCACTCGGGAGGCTGAGGTAGGCGGAGCGTTGTGAGTTCGAGGCCGGCTTGGGCTACAGCGCGAGCGCAAGGCCAACCTGAGCTACACAGTGCGACCCTGCCTCAAAAAAACCAGGGCCGGGAGTTTGGCTCAGCAGCTTAAGCGCCTGTCTGGCAGGTGCGAGCCTGTGAGTTCAATTCCCGGTGCTGCAAAAAAAAAAAAAAAAAAAAAAAAGCCCTGGCTCTCTGCTGAGTCTCTTAGTTAAACTTCTAAACTGCTCACGTTGACACAATGTATCAACCATAACAAGTTCTTAGGTATCTATTTATGTATGTATTCCTAATAACAACATGTTCTCAAGCACTCTAGGCTCCACTCTCTTCATCAAGACACACATCATGTCTGCTTCTCCACCTGTTTGAAAGTGCCTGGAAAGCCCTCAATCAATGTGGGCTGAGAGAATGGTGACAAGGGAAAGACGAGGTCTTTCTCACTGTACAACCAAAGAAAAGAAAAGGCATCTCAAGAGGACACATAGAAAGTGCTGTGGGCTCAGCCCTTCATCACCATCCCTGGAGCAGCGACTCTGGAGTCTTGGGTTTTTCCAAGTTCCCACGTTCTCGGATTCCACCTCACATCCCCACAATCTCCACACCAAGAAGGATGTGAAACGTTAAAACACAGTATTGGCCCTACATCAGTGAAACAAGGAAACATGGAGGAGAACGCTGACTAGTGCTCACAGCACTTCTTATGCCCTGGCATCTCACTTTTAAAAATTGAGATGAAACTGTCCTAAAATTTTCTATTGAAAATGAACAGTAATCTGTTTCCCTGCGCACATGTCCAGAACCTGAGCACATTGCTGGAAGTTTGGCCACCTGATGAAACTTCCTTACTTTGGGATTTGTACTGGCTCCAGACTGTAGGAGAAGGACCGTGGAGAGACCCTCAAGTCACGCAATGGAGGCCGTGAACTTTGAGGATGTGTCTGTGAACTTCACCATGGAGGAGTGGGCTTTGCTGGATCCATCCCAAAAGAAGCTTTATAGAGATGTGATGTGGGAAAACTTTAGGAACTTGGCTATTATAGGACAAAACTGGGCTGAACAGCGAATTGAGCACGAATACAAAGGATACAGGAGAAGTATAAGAAGGGAAGAAGTAAACAAATGCTTACAATATAAATTATGGCATTTGCATGAAGAAGTGAGAGTCTGTACTCCAGATGTTGATATGCACATGGAATCAATTGGAACAAAACCAAGTGAATGGTATGCTTCCAGAATGCCCTGCATTGGTAAAATATTGCACCAAGTTCCCTTCATAGCTAACACGAGGCTCAGATCACATGGGTATCAGGAAACTGAAGATGGGAAAACCTGCACTGACCTCCGCTGCTTTCACAAGCATGCAAACAAAATCCCTGGAGAGAAACCCTATGTATGTAACCAAAACTTAAAATGCTACTCTGATTCTCCTGAAAGAAGCAGCACTGAGGAGAAATCCTTTCTCTTTGAGAAAGATGTGAATGCCTTCAGTACACCCAAAGATGTTCAAATAGGGGAAAGAAATCACAGTGAAGTGAATAAATATTTATATATGCCTTGTGAGAAAGATTTAAATTTTCACCATGATACTCAAGTACATAAAATAGCTGACACTGTAGAAATTCACTATGTGAGTAAGAAGTGTGTGGCAGTATTCAATAATAAGATTTCATTTTGTAAATGCAAAAAAATTCACAGTGTGAAGATACTGTATGTATGTAAGCAATGTAAGAAAGCCTTCACCACACACAGTGTTTGCAAAACACATGAAGCAACTCACTCTGGAGAGAAACCCTATGTACGTAACCAATGTGGGAAAGCTTTCAGCACAAAGTTACATTGTAAAATTCATGAACAAACTCACACTGAGGAGAAACCACATGTATGTACACATTGTGGGAAAGCTTTTAGCACACACAGTCATTGTAAAAGTCATGAAACAATTCACACTGGGGAGAAACCCTATATGTGCTATCAATGTGGTAAAGCTTTAAGGACATCCAGTGCTTGTAAAATTCATGAACGAACTCACACTGGGGAGAAACCATATGTATGTACACATTGTGGGAAAGCTTTTAGCACACACAGACATTGCAAAAGTCATGAAAGAATTCACACTGGGGAGAAACCATATGTATGTACACATTGTGGAAAAGCTTTTAGCAGATACAGTAGTTGTAAAAGTCATAAAACAATTCACACTGGGGAGAAACCCTATGTGTGCTATCAATGTGGTAAAGCTTTGAGAACATTCAGTGCTTGTAAAATTCATGAATGAACTCACACTGGGGAGAAACCATATGTATGTACACATTGTGGAAAAGCTTTTAGCAGACACAGTAGTTGTAAAAGTCACGAGACAATTCACACTGGGGAGAAACCATATGTATGTACACATTGTGGGAAAGCTTTTAGCACACACAGACATTGTAAAAGTCATGAGACAATTCACACTGGGGAGAAACCATATGTATGTACACATTGTGGGAAAGCTTTTAGTGCACACAGACATTGTAAAAGTCATGAGACAATTCACACTGGGGAGAAACCATATGTATGTACACATTGTGGGAAAGCTTTTAGCAGACACACTAATTGTAAAAGTCATGAAACAATTCACACTGGGGAGAAACCATATGTATGTATGCATTGTGAGAAAGCTTTTAGCACATACAGTAATTGTAAAAGTCATGAAAGAATTCACACTGGGGAGAAGCCATATATGTGTAACCAATGTGAGAAAGCCTTCAGCTCATACAGTGCTCATCAAAGACATAAAAGAATTCACAGTGGAGAGAAACCATATGCATGTGACCAATGTGGAAAAGCATTTATATACCAAAGTGATTGTAAAAACCATGAAAGAACTCACACTGGAGAGAAACCTGATGTATGTAGCCAATGTAACAAAGGCTTCAGCACACAAAGTCTGTGTAAAAGGCATACAAGAACTCACTCTGCTGAGAAACCCTATGTATGTAATCAATGTGGGAAAGCATTTAAATCCCCAGGTGGATGTAGAATGCATAAAAGAACTCACACTGGAGAAAAAATATATGTATGAGACAAACGTGGTAAAGCATTTACATCCCAAGGTAAATGTAAAATACATCAAAGGACTCATTGTGGAGAAAAGCGCAATGCATTGTAACTAATGTTGGAAAGCTTTCACCACACAGAGTCATATTAAAACACATGAAAGAATTCACACTGGATAGTATCCCTATGCATGTAGCCAAAGTGGGGAATCCTACACCACACATATTCATTGTAAAACACATGAAAGAACTCACTCTGGAGAAAGTCTATGTATGTCACCTGTGTGGGAATGCTTTCAGCACACACAGTCATTGTTAAAGTTATGAAAGGACTCACACTGGAGAGAAACCCTTTGTAACCAATGTGGGGAAGTGTTGACCAGGCACAATCATTGTAATAGACATGAAAGTACTCACATTGCTTAGAAACCTTGTCTATGTAAACAACATGGGAACGTTTTCAACAGAAATATTTTCAAAAACATGAAAGACCTGACTCTGAGGAGAAACTCTATGTATGTATGCAATGTGGAAAAGCTCTCAGAGGACACAGTCATTTCCAAAGACATGAAACTTCTAAGGTACAAAAGTTACGTGTTTAAATGGTTTGGAAATGCATAAACTACACATAGATATTGTGAAGCTTGTGAAAGAAACAATGGGCAACAAACCTTCAGCAATCTAGTAATTATCACAGACTTAAAAATGTAAGGGAAATCTTGTGTGAATATATGAGGGTAACTTACCCAAACATAAAAACACATTGGAGAGAAGTCTTTCTAAGAATTTGAAAAAATCTTTTAATAGTAATATCACTACATAAATGAAGGAGTGAGTAAAGAAGAAAATCTTAACATCTGTGAACAATCTGAGAAACATTTTGTGTTTCTCAATGCATTCAAATATATGAAGGAATTTTCATGCGGTCAAAGCCCTATGTATATAATGGATGTGGCAAACCCTTCACAATTTTTCCACTTTTAAGTAGACAAGGAAATTCTTACTAAGAGAAACCAGATGCAGATAATTTTAGAAAGCATTTGTGATTCCTGTAACATCAGAAAACATGCATGTACACAAAGAGAGAGTACATATAGAGGATTTGAGTTGTATTTATTTAGAAATGAGGACAACTCAAATCCTTATTTACGAATGACCTTTCATTCGTACATGGCAATTCATAGTGGAGAAACACGTATCAATGTATGTTTTTGAGGGTGTCTAGTCATCTTTCATATTTCAAGTGAACACTGTTCTGTGAGAAACAATTAAAAATGAATACAGAAATCTTTATATGTCATATAGAGAATTCTGTGTATTGGATTAAATGTCTATGAATGCACAGTGTTATCAGTTATATCTCAGTTTGAAAATCCTTTGAACATTTCTCATGTAGTGCAAATATATACAAATAAATCATGTTAAAACAGATATCTGTCATTTTCATAGAAATATAGAAACAGAAGATATCCTAAATTATAAATACTGTAAATTCATTGTTGAAATAGATCATGAGTAAATATTGTAAGTTGCACAATATCCATTGTACTAACATAAATGTATGTCAGTGTAAGGAATAGTGTATGAGTTTGGTATTGCTTTTACTTAAACCAGGTCATTATTTTGTACAGTGGTTTGTCTACACCTGAGTTTATATGTTACTTACAACTATGAGGCTTTGAAGTTTTGTAGTTTTTTTTTGTTTGTTTTCTTTGGTTTTGTTTTTAGTAATTGTGGGGTAATATGATCCCCAAACTGAACTCCTGTTAATTTTTCTCATGTTGTACTACACTGCGTTTAAATGGTGTGTGCACATAGTCCATTTTTCAAAAAGAATTTTGATAGTAAAATGCTTTATGATTATAATGTATATTTTACACTTTTCTACGTGTTCACCTATTTTCAACCAGCTTATGGGTTAACACATGTTTCCATGTTTGAAGAGGATATGTTTGTATTTCCCAGCAAACTTAGAAATAATACACAGTTCACGTTTGTGCCTATGTTTCTTTTTATATCAGAGTGATTATACTCATATGTATACATCTTTCCAAATTGTTTGCCACATAAAATTTCTTTTCTTTGACAAAAAAAAAAAGTGAACAGTAAAAATTGAGATGAAACTCCCCTAAAATTTGCTATTGAAAATGAACAGTATCATTTAATGTATTCACAACACTGTGAAATCCATACACCTATGTAGCTCCAAAACATATCATTGCTCCAAATCAAACCTTCTACCCATCAAGCAGTCACTTCTAACGCTCCTTTCTTACCCGGCTGTGGAAACCACCAAGCTGCTTTCTGTCCCTACAAATATGCCTGTTCTAGACATTTCGTATTTATGAAGTTATATAATTCATGGCCTGTTGTGTCTGGTTTATTTCACTTAACATAGTGGTTTTGAGGTTCAACCACATAGAAGCATGTGTGGCTACTACATTCCTTTTTATGGTTGAGTAATATTTCATTGTATGTTTAAACTACAATTTGTTTACCCATTTATCCATTCATTTTTTCTTCTTCTGGTGCTTGGAATTGAATCCATTCAGGCAAACACTCTAACACTGAACTATACCCTCAGGACCTCAGGCATCATTTTTATTTATTTATTTTTCGTACAGGGAATCAAACTCAGGACCTTGCGCTTACCAGGCAGGTACTGTGCCACTCAGCTATATCACCAGCCTCAGGCATTATTTTAAACATTGAGACATATTTACTCATTTAACACTAGCTATGCAGGCAAATACAGTTGTTGATCCTAAACTTATAGAAGAGGAAATGAGCAACATGCTGGCATCACACAGATGTTAAGCAGAATAAGGACCCCAGCCCATGTAGTCTAGTCCCAGAGGCCTTGCTCGTAATCACTAGGTTCTACTGCCTCTCAGAGAACATCCCTATACAACATATAGTAAGGGATCTGCTGTCTAGTAAGACCTTCAAGACTGTAGATTTCACAGAAATGGGGGTCCCTCAATACTTCCTAGAGAAGGTCAGTGCAAGGTCCAACTCTGGGCAGGCCAGGATGGTATAACTAACACCCTCTGAATATAGGATCCATAGTGTTTAATAAAACTGGCTCTGGTGCCAGGGATGGGGTCAGCCAAAGATTTCTTGCCTTTGTCTGCAAAGCACAGTCCTCTCTGGATACACATTCTGGACCCAGGCATTTGCAAATGCATTAGAAACCCAAGCAAGAGAAGGTGGCTGTATTACCTCTCTGGCTGCATGTGTCTGTCCATTTAGAGGATGAGGCATTTTCATCTTCCTTTCTCCAGGCAGTTTTGAGAACCTCGCCAAGAAGCAATGTGTGTTGCAGAAATTTAATGCTGGAGGGGAAAATGGTCTCCAGGAGAGAGAGCCTGTTTTAAGAATAGTGGCACCAGGGCTAGAGGCTGTGATTAGAAATGTCTTCTGTAGCATTTTCAGTCTTGTTTCCAGCTTTCTTTCCATAGATCTGGGGCTCAGGATATTGTCATACTCTCTTCACACCTCCAGGAGGAATTTCTGAAGTCAATGCCCACGGGCCATGAGGAATGTCAGTGGCTGAGAAGTGTTAGTAATGCCTCCCAAGACTGCCAGGGGCTGTTCCTGCACCTGTCACCTCCGGGCCAGTTTAGACCCCAGCTGGCCCGCAGGAACACATAGGAGCTCCTTGCCCATCCAGCCTTTCTTTGTCTCGACAGAGATCAAGGATTTCCACTGCAGCTCGAGGGACTGTGCTTAACTATCTTCACAACCTAACTTCTAGGAAATCTAAAATTAGGTCTGGGCTGAATAGATAGAGAACTTCTATGAAGTTGAAGGTGACTGGTCTGGAGGATGGACCGGCTTGGCTGTCTAGTTCCAGCATCAGGGGTGCTGTCTTGCAGCATTTCTGTGAAAAGACACAGCCAGGCTTGATATGTGATATGTGATAAGGGGTGCGTGTGTATGTTTACACAGACATCCTGGAGCACATGTGTAGCTCCTTTCATGTTCAAATAAACTTTACAGGTTATACCCACTTTGATATACTTTGTAGCACTCAAAAGTAGGGAAAGCAGGTACTCTGCACCCCACTTTATAATACGGCAACTGAGATCTTATTAAATGACTTGCCCAAAGTCACAGGAAGAATGAGTGCAAGATCCCCTACGGCTGTGAGCTCTCCTCCACAGCAAGCTGCTTCTCCTGGGCTGGGTCTTGTATATGGCACATTTTCCCTTTTTCTCTGTCTCTGTCTCTGTCTCTGTCTCAGTCTCTGTCTCTGTCTCTCTCCCTTTCTATCTGGGAGGATACAAACATTCAGTCTACAACATAGGTGGAAACCCATCTGGTCCTTACCTCTGGTGAGGACCATATATATGCTGCAGCCAGTGAGACAACAGAATGTTCTCACTATAACTTGATCCAGCTCTCAGTAAGAGGGACAGAGAGGAAGAGTGTATTAAGAGGAGAGGAGAGTTGCCAAGTTTACCAACTAAAAATATAAGAATGCCTAGTTAATTTTGAATTTCAGATAAACAATGAATAATTTTGTAGCATAAGTATAATCTAAACTAAGCTTGGACATATTTATACTAAAAATTATTCACTTTATCTGAAATTCAAATTAACTGACCATCCAGTGTTTTTACCCAGCAACTCTAAAAAACAGAAGGACCCAAGGGGAGGCAAGTCAGGGAATCCCAGACCCAGAAAGGACTACTGCAGGCGCTGGACTGATGCTTCCTTTATAGATTGAGCTTTTTTTTTTCTTTTTTTTTCAGTTTTCTTCCGTTTACCCTCTCTCCTTCCCTTCCTGCCAATTTTTTACTGTGGTAAAAATAACAACATAAAATTTACCACTTTGCTGAAAAAATTTTTTAAAAATTACCGTTTTAAAATTGCGTGTGTGTGTGTGCTTGTGTGTGCACCCGGGGTCTGAACCGAGGGCCTTGCACGCTATGCTGAGACACCGGCCCCCAATCATTGTCAAGTAGACAGTTTAGTGGCATCCGGCACACTCACGTGGTTGTGCAACCATCGCCACCAACGTTTTCATCATCCCAAACGGAAACTGTACGCATTAAACACTAACTGCCATCTCCTGTTTTGCTTCCCCGTCCCTGGTAGCCCTCACTTTCTGTCTCTATGGATTTGACAATTCTAGGTATCACATGTCGAAGGGGGAAAATTAAAAATTTTAAATAAAAGCCTGCCCAGGATGCCAGCCAAGACCAAGCGGACACGTCCAGCAGGCCTGACAACAGGACACCTCTTCCTGTGTGTAAACCCCTGTCTTTGCTGCCCTTGTGTAACTGACGACCTTACAATGTAATTTAAAATGTAACAGGACATTTCTTCTTTGTGTAACCCATGATGTCACCCAACCCTTCAATCATTTGCCCCGAATCCGCCTTTGGTCCTCCGCGCATATTTTCCCTTTAAAAACATTGAAGCCCCTCCGGGCGGGGCTCTGGCTCTTTGGGTAAGAGCCTAGTCAGAAACCCACCAGCGTAATAAACTGCCTCCTTGACCTCCTCGGTGCCGTTTCTTTCCGTGTTTGGTCTATTTGTCGTAACAACGTAAGTCAAATCACACAACATCTCTCCTTTAGTGTCATTCATTCGTTTGGTGTTGGGGAATCAAACCAGGGTCTTGCGCATGCTAAGCACCAATCTACCACTGAGCTACACCTCCAACAATGTATTCAACTTTCAAAGGGAAGAAAGTGTCTCCCGACGGACAAGTGTGCTAAAAGATGTATGAAAGTCTTTGGGTATTTAAGGCAGGAGGGGAGGGGCGGATCCTCGGCCTGCCCGGGCGTCCTCCACCTTGGTACTCCGGTGCTAACAGCGTTCGGAATACTCCGCCTGCCCAGGACGCCGGCGGCGCTAGGACCCGAGGGGCGGACGCAAGCGCCGCGGGAGGTTGAGTGCGCAGGTTGGGGTGCGCGGCCCAGGGGCCCTGGGGAGGCCGGGGAGGAGGCCTCGCGGCCAGCTGCTCCCGGCCGGGATGAGGCGAGCAGTGGCCAGACCGATCCACTTCACCTGCCCGGGACGCGCCGGCGCCGTGGTGGCTCCGGGCTGCGGCGGGCGCTCGCCCCGGGCGGTGGCGCCCCGGAGTCACCGCGGCACTGGGGCTGCGCAGCGCCCGCGTTTCTGCGAGGCCTGGATTTTCCCAGACACCAAGGCTGCGCCGTCCAGTGGAAGTGTACCATGCGCGGTGCTTGGCCTGGGCAATCTGCAGGAGTCTGGAAAGGGTCAGGGGCGGGGGGCGGGGTGAGAAGGCAAAAAGAAAAAAAAAAAAAAAAACCTTGATGAATGTGGCATACCAACACAAACAACCCCCACCCACTATTAAAGAGCACGTGTTTATCGATGCATTTAAAAGTCAAGAGTAAGCAGAGGATAGCAAAGGCGTAGAATGACCTGCAGTCATAGGTATGGAAACGAGGAGTTAGGGTTTCTAATAATAACACTCCCTAATGCAAGCCTACTTTTGGTAAAATTTTCAGCTTTTGTTTTTCAAGTAAATCCACTATCTTCTCCGCTATTTATTCTTTCTACTGAAAAGGTTATGCATTTTTTTAAAAAGAGCATCACAGACTTTTCGAAAGTCTGATTGCTGACTAACTTTGTGTCTGTTTTTTTCTCACATGTTAAAACAGATAGTAATACTTAACTCCGAAGTAGGATGTGAAGATAACCGGTAGAAATGATGTAAAGCATTTCAGTTCAGACCCTCGTCCTCTTCCTTTTTCTAAAATACATTAAGTAGGTTTACACACAAGAAGATGCCGATATAAGATGTCTTGCAACTGAAACGACATTTTTTAATTCTTCAAGATTTGCATTTTTAGCCGGGCGTGGTGGCGCACGCCTTTAATCCCAGCACTCGGGAGGCTGAGGTAGGTGGAGCGTTGTGAGTTCAAGGCCGGCTTGGGCTACAACGCGAGCGCAAGGCCGGCCTGAGCTACATAGTGCGACCCTGCCTCAAAAAACCAGGGCTGGGAGTTTGGCTAAGTGGCTTAAGCGCCTGCCCTGGCAGGCGCAAAGCTGTGAGTTCAATCCCCAGTGCCGCAAAAAAAAAAAAAAAAAAGATTTGCATTTTTGCGTATAAAAACAATGAAACGTACTGATAAATCATAGTTCTGAATTAATGCAAGTTTGAGCTTGATCACAATTTAGCATTTTGATGTTGAAAAACTGTTATTTGGTCTATATAATCCAATTCCCTTATCTAAAACTGAGAATAAAGAACTATTCACTGATATTAAGAATCAAATGAGATAATTCTTGAGAAGGAGGTAGGATGGTTCTGAAGTATATCAGTATTATTAGCTAACAGTAGTAATAATTATTATCACTGATTAGTGGTGTTAATATTCATAGTAATATTGTAGCGTATGAAAATGCTACTTAACAAAAGGATCAATAAAGATTATCTTCATGATAATTATTAAGGACTACCAGATAGAGGAGGAAGGACAATAAAGTGAAAATGTTACCAGAATTCAGTCTAGGATAGCTGTTGCTTGAAAAGAGAGGCAGATTCATTTCTTTACACTCACAGGCCACTGAGGGGGAAAAAAAAGAACAAATATTATGCCACCACGTATGTGCTTTTAAAAGTAAAAAGAAACAGCTGAAATTAGTAATATATTCAGTCCACGCTATCTAAAATGTGGTCATTTCAGCGTGTAATGAGTAAAAAAGTATTTTATGCCTTTTCCTACTAAATTATTGAATTTAGGTGTGCACTTTGCGCACTTTGGACTAGGCCCTGTCCAACTCTAGCTGTGGTGTTTAGTGTTTGCCACAAACTGACTTCTCTTTATCATCCCTCTTCCTGTTCCTCCCCAAGGGCATGTATACCCTCAGCACACAAGACCACTTACCATTCATTCCCCATGCCTGTGTCTAAGCCGTGTCATCTACCTAGAGTGCTTTCTGCTCTCTCTTGCTGGGCCTTGGTAGAGAGGTACAGATCTGCTAAGAGGAATTTCCCAGATCATCTAACCCTGGGAAAGATTTCTCACTCCTTAGCACTATTCATATGTGGATTAGAGTGCTCATCCCAGGGGGTTTGTTGTTTCTGAGACTGTTCATCTTATTCATCTTTCTTCTGATCATGGCTTGCACTGAACAGCTTCTGATTGGTGCATGTTTGCACACAGAAGGAAGAAACCTCAAACCAGTGGTATTCATTCTTTTATGGACTTCCTAATTCTTTGTTTAGGAGATTTGAGACTTTACTATTCCCTTAAGTGTGTGTGGGCAACCACATACCCAAATATGGTAACTAATGAGGAATTCATCCCAAGCCATGCACAGAAAGTATCTTCTCTCATTTCCCCTCTACCTTACTTGGGAGAATTGAGGCATAGAGCTGAATCAGGATGGCCAGCAGATTGGCATCGGTATCAGTACAAAGGAGTGGGGAGGAAAGTTCTTGAAAGGCAACGGTGGTCCTGGAAGTTTAGATTTCCTGATGGTTGGCGATCAGCTGACTCGTTTGCTTACTTGATAGGAAGGAAGGGAAGTGGGGAATGGGAAGTAAACTCCTGGGCCCTGGTGAGTATTTCAGGTGGGCTTAGGTCTGGAAAGCTGAGAATGGTTCTCCTGGGAGCTTGAGTGAAAAGGAGGAGCTCACCACTGGAGAGAAAGTTGAAAAACAGAATAATCATCTCTGATCAGGAAAAATACTGGCCTGCAGAAAGTAGGAGAGCCAGGATGGTAGAAGGAAGAGCCAAGGAGTGGGCTCCAGTTGCCGATGATGTACTGATTATTATTATGACCAAGAACTTCTTAAAGAGCAATGCCAGTTCTCAGTCTGCAGAATGGGAGATGGGAAGAATCAGAGATTCAGAGAAAGCAGCAACTTATTCAGGGTTACATAGCACTTTAAGTTCAAATGAAGCCTCTGAGCTCTTCTAAGCCCACTCATGGTTCTGTTGGAATCAAGGGCCCCAATATAGTCCCTAAGAGGAGGACTGGGGTGCGGTGCCAGGACTGATTAATGTTTTCTTCACCCTCTTCTAGAGAAATGATGTGATTAGGCCTATTTATAGGGGCTGGGTGCCTTAATATTCTGCCTGGTGTGTCTCTTGCCAATCAAATCAGTGCCGTTTGCAGTGTGATTGCTGCTTTAGTGGCACCAGGGAGCGGAGTTAATTAAACCCAATATAAATAGACTCTGCCCTCGCCTTGCAATTCCAAGGCGTGTTTTTCCTTCCTGTCCTCCACCCCCACACACCTCCTTCCTTCAGGGCCCCCTTCGCCTGCCTGGGTAAAGGGAGCTAAGACACTTGTGTACCAAGAAATGCTGGCCACGCTCGGTCTGTTTCAGGAACAGGCTCTGAGGTCCTCAGGAGCCATAGTGGAAAGAAACCAGTGTCCACATTCTCCTTGCTTTTCCAGATCTGGGTCCTATTTGGCCACCCATTTAGGTGATCCATGCCCCACCTATCCCTCTGCTTCCAGCCTCCTTTTCACTCTGCACCAGAGTTGTTTTTGTGTCTATCCAAGTATGAGAGCTTGCACTGAGATACTTAGTGCCTTAGCAGGGTGGGTACCAAGCACATTTGAGGGGTCAGGCATGTCACACCTTTGCTGAACTTCTCCATGGTCCCTGCTCCTGCCTTTTCCCCTTTCCACATTCAGAAGTCATCACTAGAACCCCAACTTCTGGCCTCCCCAGATTCCCACCCAATCTCTCCTGCCCCACAGTGAATGTGTGCAGGCGCTGGAGCTTCTCTTCTCCATCACACCCCGCCCTGTGGTGAGTGTGTATGGGGTCGTACACCTGACACTCCTGTTCCCACCCACAGGCACCACGACACCTGTGAAGGTCCAGCACTCCTTGTGGGGTGGACCTACATAGTGCTGTCATCCAGCTTGACCTGCAGCAAGAGGAAGCATCCAGCAAGTGGCTGATACCCTGCAGAGCTGGAGAAGGCCTTGGGAGGTGGATGTCTTTAGTAGGCATTCATTGCCACCCACCACCCAACCCACCTGATGGCAGGCTCCCCCTGTTCTGGACAGTCTTCTCTCTGTTCCCAAGAATCCACTCAGTAGGAGCAGAAGCTCCTTTAGGGACCCTTAGTCTTGGGGGAACCCAGCTGTTTTCCATGTGTGGAAGGGGCTTCCAGTACTCCAAGGGGCTTCCAAGAACTCACCTCCTGCTGTCTTGTGTAGCCCTGGGTTTCCTGTGACCTCAGAGGCCCCAGTGGTGGCTCTGCTCTTCCATGGAGGAGAGAGGGTATATTCCTTCACTTAACTCCTACAGCCAGCAAATATATAATGATTCAGCACTCTGTGCTAGGTGCTGACTGTGCTGTGCTGTGAATACAGCAACGTGTGTGCCAGGCACTGTCCAAATCCAGTAAACACTGTGCCAGGAGAGACAGATTTACCATCCACTCAGGTTCAGACACAGACAGGTTCATTTGCTTGACACTGACCAAGTCAAAGGAGGCCAGATATTTTTTGGTAAAGAAGAATGTATTCAAAGCTAGCTCTGAGGAGATGGAAGGGCCCATTTGCCTCAAATCACCAGCTCCCCATGTACAGCAGGGCAAGAGTCTTTTATAGTGAGGAATGGGGAAGGGGGCACATAGAGATAATGTAGATCTCACACTTTCTTCATCACTTCCAGCCATCCTCAGCTCATCTTATTCTTTCTAGTGAAAAGAAGGGGCCAGAATCTGCATATTCTGTCACTTCTTTTGAACCCAGCAGAGGAGGGGTTATGGGCTATGTGCTTAGCAGGAGGAAGTTTGGAGAAGTTGCTTATCTCCAAAAAAAAAAAAAAATAAGTTGAACTTTTAAAGTTCCATTTTGAGCCAGGCGTGGTGGCACACACCTTTAATCCCAGCACTCGGGAGGCTGAGGTAGGAGGAGCATTGTGAGTTCAAGGCCAGCTTGGGCTACAACGCAAGCGCAAAGCTGGCCTGAGCTACACAGTGCGACCCTGCCTCAAAAAACTAGGGCTGGGAGTTTGGCTCAGTGGCTTAAGTGCCTGTCTGGCAGGTGCAAGGTTGTAAGTTCAATCCCTGGTGCCATAAATAAATAAAGTTCCATTTTGCTGTGCCTGTTACAAAGCCAGCATCACCTGAGGTGGTAGTGGCAGTGTTACAGTGACGATATGTCACTAGGCAACATGGATTTTTCAGCTCCATTATGGTCATATGGGACCATCATATCTGAGGTCCCTTGTTGACTGAAACAGCGTTATGCAGTACAACTGTAATCAGTTGCATGATTAATTACAGTTGTGATAAGACTTACTTGTCATATGTTTTGCATGTATGTCATATGTTTTGGGTAGGACCTTTGAGGTTATTGGTGATTTTGAACCGGTGCTAATCAGCTTTTTATTGCTGTGACAAAATACTTGAGATAAGCAACTTACAAGAAGAAAATTTGTGTTTATGATTTGAGGTTTCATTCCATGATCACTTAGCCACATTGCTTTGGGCTGTGACAAGGCAGCATATCATGGTGCGAATGTATAATAGAGAGGGGCTCTTCATTTCACAATGGCTAAAAGCAAAGAAGAGGAGACAGGAAGGGGCCAAGGTCCCAATACCTCCTTCAAGGGCACATTCCAGTGACCTAACTTCCTTCTACTAACACACACCTCCGAAAGGTTCTGCCACCTCCCAAGCTTTCAACACCTGGCCTTTGGGAAATATTCTAGATATAAGCCATAGCAAAGCAGAAGAGTTGAACATTCAGAATCTCTAGCACTTCTTTAGCTCAGTCCTTGTGCTGAAATGATTGTTCAAACATTCAGTGTTTGTTTAACATGACTGAATGAGTGGTGTTTGCTGTTTCCTCTCAAAGGTCCCGGGTTCTGTCCAGCACACAGGTCCTGTCTTTGGTCCTAAGTCATCTGGGGCAAGGTTTGGTCTTCTGCCTGGGTGCCAACACCATGCTGAAAGGACCTCTTCTCCCACCCATGTGAAGTATCAACTGCCTGACTCAGGTTCCTCTCAGCATCCTGATGACCCACAAACACACACCCCATCCCTAGTCATATGACACCCCTGCACTCCCTACTCCTTCACTTCCTTGCCTCTTGGAAGCCTGCCTCTTCTCAGAAGCATCCCTGGCAGTGGAGGAAATGTGGTCATCATCTGTAGCCGGACTTAGGGTAAACCCCAGATCCTCTCCACTCTTCTGCTCCTCCCCTGCCCTCTGACTCCCCTGCCTGTCACATGCCTGTGTGGAATGTGACTGTAACAGGGATAGTTCACGACATGGCTAACTAAGGCAGTCACCTCTGAAACAGAAGGCCCAAGGTCAAGTATGCCTCCTACATTTGCTTCTCTGTAACCTCAGGCACATTACTTAACCCCTCTAAGCCTCAATGCCTGTACCTGTAAAATAATGATAATAAGATATCCTCGGAGGGTTGTGTGAAGATTAAATGAATTATAGCAAGTGGAGGAACCCAGCAGTGCCTAGTAGGTGTCAAACATTCAGTGATTATTAACTCTTATCTGTTGATGTCATTTCTATTCACCGCTGCCTGTGGTAGCCATCCATCAACCTTTTATCAGAAGATCCAGGAGGTATCAGCTGCCCCCTTTGTGTTTATTTTCGGGATAGATGTGCCTAAGGAACACATGCGCTCAAGGACATAGGCCTATACAAGCCATTGCCCCCCGATGATGGCACCCTGTGCTTGGAGTGAGTGCTGAAACCAGTCCCTCAGAAGTCACTATATTTCCTCACCGGGACTGCAGCTGTGCGTTTGCTCTCTTTAAGGGAAGGCCTGGGATTTTGGCACATTGACCTTTCCTGGCCTGGTATTTGGCTCTGTGTAGACAGCTGCATGCACCCTGCAGTGGATGTCATGAGGAAAAGCAGGAAGCCCACCAGCAGGGCAGAGGGGAGTTGGTTAAATGCAGGTGCAGGTACCCTGCATGGCTGTACATGGCCCAGGAGGATAGGATGCCTCTTGCAGCCCTGGAATTGAGTGTGGGCTCCTCACAGCTGGATTCCAGGCCACCTCATCAATCTTCCATCATGTGCTGGACATGGTGCTGAACCCCAAGGGATCCTGAAAATGTATGTATGTGGCATGGTATTTTCAAAGAGTGCAGAGACTAGATGGGAATGTGTGATGGGATATCTGTCAATCAGCATTCCCTAACCCAGGTTAAGCAAAAAATAACCTGTTGGGAGCCTTTGAAGCTGGAAAATGACCCAGACATGACCTTACCAAAGAAACAAAGAGCACCTGGGTCAACAACAGGAAAAGTTGCTACAGCCCAGAAAAACACTAGGCTCCTAAACAATCCAGGCCTGGGTTGCTAGGTAGAGGGGCTGAAATTGAGGTCATCCTTCCCTAAATAAACAGGCAGCATTGTTTGAGCAGTATCTTTCCTCCCATCAGGAGAGTAAGGGCTCCACCTGACCCCAGCTTTTGTCTCTTTCTTTATTTTTCTCATCCTCTTGGGGTCCTTCACCCCAAGAATCTCAGGAGCCCCGTGGGTCACGGCAATAACCAATCCATAGATCAGGCTTCAGTGATAAAGAGCTTAACGAGTTTCATCAGGATCTGATTTCCTTTCATTGAGGTGTGGCTTGTTGCTTTGGGGTTGGCTTGTTTCTCAGACAGGTCTTGCTCTAGGGGTGGCAAGGACAGCCAGTAGATCAGGGCTTCCGCCCACAGGTTTAGGTCCAGCACGAAAGAGTGCCCTCCATCACTTCAGCACTTCCTCCTTGCCCATGTGACCCAGCTTGACTCTGGGGTCTCCCTAAGTCAGTTACTGGGTTCAGACCTAGATCACATGCATTGCCCCAAGTCCTGGGCAGAGCTTACTCACAGCACAGGGACTGAGTCTGTCAGAAATATTCCCTTCATGACACAGGGCCTTTATTGGGGTAAGGAAGAAGTAGGTGCTAGAAAAGAAAATGCCATGCCCACTCCACATGGGCAGGGCAGGCTCCAGAGGAGAGGGGTGGGCACTGACTGTAGAAAGGTAGATGTGGTAGGCAGGGCTGAGAAGTTGGGTGTGGGGGCCACTGTCTGGAGTCTAGACATGGAGACACAGATTTAGAGAAGCCTGAATGGCTTGGATCATGGTGTGTCATGGGTGCCCAGGGGGAGGCTGTGTTTGAATGGGCTGGTTTTGTGCTGGAGTGCAGACATTGCAGCCTGTCCCACAATTTCCACTCTGTCAGTGCAGAGTGAAGTGTAGAAGTTGCCTCTCTGTGTGTTTGTGGCCTGTCTCTCTCTGGGTCGTGTACTCCTGGGAGCTTTGTCTCATGTTCCCTGTGTCCTGTCATCCTGTGGGAATGCTTTGTGGGAACGGGCAAGGCTGAGTGAAGAGTTGGAGTCTGCAAGTTGGAGTTTGAGTGTTCCTGTGACAGAGAAGGACTTAGAGTTGGGTCCAAGAGTTTCAGGGAACCGCTGCAGGTCCTTGAGCAGGGAAAGGATGGGGCAAAGAGTTTTGGGCTGGCTCAGGGCAGCAGCAGGAGTGAATGATACTGGAACAGTGTTAATTTCAGTGTTACTTGGACACCATACTAAAATCCACTTGTGACAGAATGAGGCTACGGTTCAGGAAAGTCACAAGCAAGGAGGGCTAGAGAGACATTTTAAAGGAAGAAGTGCAGCACCTGTCTGGCAAGCACAAGGTCCTGAGTTCGATCCCCAGTACAATAAATGAAGGAAGGAAGGAAGGAAGCAGTGATAGGCTATGGTGACATATTTGTGATTAGAGGACGCAGGAAAGGGAGAGTCAGTATAGGTGAGGACACCAACATCTATGCTGATGCTGACACCTGCTCCCTTCTTGATGGGGATATGATCCCAATTTAGAACCACCCCCTTCCTTAAACATCCTCCACCTGCTTGGAACTCAGTTGCAAAGAAAAGACAGGTAAGGGGAGAAGAGACTCTCACCACCCCACCTCTCCTCCATCTCAGGCCCAGGCAGGGCAGGGCTTAGGGGGAACCTGGGAAGGGGCTGGGAAGTGGGTGGGCCATGGCTAAGTAGCATTCTAAGCTGTCCACCTTCCTGACCTGCCATAGTGCAGGGCTGCGCATGGGTGGAGAGAATGCCCAGCACCTCTCAGGGTCTCCAGCACTCTTTGCAGATCCCCAGGCCCGCCCTCTGCCCTGTCTTCACCAAGTGTCTGCCTAGAGAGGTCACCTACTGCACATGACTTGCATGATGGGGATGGGGGAAGCTGGATGGATCACTTATGTGGAAGTGTGGGTGCCATCAGCCACCATCCTCCATAGCCCCATTCCAGCCATGTCACCCCAGAAGCAGCAGTTCTATCTAACTCCTTCCTTCTGAGAAAGGGCTGATTTTCCCTACAAAGATTTCTCCCCTTCCTTTTCTTCCTTCTTCTTTTCCTCCATTTCCTCCCTCTTTTTTCTGTATGTACACTCCCTCCCTTCCTTGTTCTTCTCCTCACAGATTGGCACCTGGTGGCCCCCAAGGCTACAGAGCACTCAGTCAGCTGCCTGAATAATTAGCAGATCCTTCTTCATTATCCCAGAAAGTGGTGGAGTTGCACGTGGAAACAGGAGCCCTGCTTCCTGGGGCAGGAAGTGGGGGAGCAGCTTTTTTGGTCAGGAGGGGTGCTCCCCGGCCTCAGAAGCCTCCAGGGACTGGCACGAGGTGTGCAAGAGGCCAGCACAGCCCTGCAAGGGTGGAGGCTGGTTCCTCTGGATATACTCCACAGAGATGCAGGGGTCATCCATGGAGTAAGGGCCAGAAGCCCAAGCACTTCCCAGCCCTCCCTCTCCTGCGGGAGGGAGGAGAATGCTTGCTGCGGTGATGCATTCAGAGCCTCACACTCCAGGAGCCACTTGTGTTGCTCTGACACCCATCTACCACACTGTCCCCTTGCAAAGAGCCTGTTTCCTCCACTGGGACCTTCCTTCTCTGTTTCTATTCAAGATCACTTCTTCCCAGAAACTTGAGCCACTCTACCCTGCCCCACCCACTAGGGTTGCACAATTTCCCATGTGTCTGTAGCCCTCATCCTCCCAGCCTGATGTGAACGGAGCACTTGGGGTGTGTCAGCAAGCGCAGCAGGCACTGTCTGTCCATGAGCGCATCACGACCCTCACAGTCAGCCTGCGACAAGTAGTTATGATTCCAGTTTTTCACTGGAAGAAGTCAAGGCATGATCTAAGAAGGGACTTGTTTAAAGCTGCACTGCTTCTAAACAGTCGTGCACTGCAAGTTCACAGGACAGTGTTATTGATGTTCTTTTCTTTCCTCTTTGGTAAATCTGACAGGTCCCTCGAGGGTAGTTATGAATTATGCCATTTATCTCTGTCTCCCACAACCCCCAGCACTGTGCTTTTGCCTAAATACACACATTACTTACTGCACAATGAGGGGTGGGGAGGGGAAGGAGAGAGAGTGTTTAGGAAAGTTACCCCGAAGACAGGCAGAGGAAGAGGGACTAGTTGTGGGGCTCAAGCTCTGGGCAGGCTGAGTGAGCTGATTCTGTCCTTCCCTTGGCAGAGGTGGCCGCCTCTGCCAGCGTCTGGACAGACAGTCTACAAAGATGGCCTCTGAATGAGCTCAGAGACTGACCACCTTGAAGGTCACCACACCAAGGGGCTGGACCAGAAACAGCATAACGGTTCCACCTCGGGCCTCATGGTCGACACTGTTATTCAGAATCCCGGCCCCAGTGTGGCCCAACAGTCCTTCCTAACACAGCTGGTCTGATGTCACTGCCAGCCAGTTGAGAAGGCAGACGAATTGCATGCTCTTTCTCTGCCTGGGCCTGTATGCTCCCTCAGTTTCACAGCCTGTGACTATGAGAGATTAGATTTAGAAGTTCTTGGCTAAGGAAAGAACGCAGACATCACATCTTCCTTTCCCTACCCTAGGCAGGACTTGCCCTTGATGAGTCCCTGAAAGGTGGGCATCCAACTGGAATCTTATGGCCCAGTGAAGCCATGCAGCTGTTCATTGTTGTGCCACATGGTTTCAAGCTCCTGTTGAGTGTGCGGTGAACCGAAACCTCCAAGTCCTTCCCTGAAGAGCTGCCAAACCAGGTCCCTGCCACCTTCCCTATTTGTGCATGTGCATATTTAGACAGAAATGCAAGGCTTCACTTTCACTCATGTAAATCGGATCTCGCTGACTGTAATCCATTCTCCGGCCTTTCGAAATGTAATCCTGATTTGTTGTGCACCTTCCTCCGCATGATATCCCAGTTCCTAAGTGTTGAGTGAACTGGACAGGCTGCTACCCAAGCCCCATGTGTGTGGCTGAGGCCAGACCCTTCACCTGCAGTGCATTCCGGTGCTGCTGCTTATCTGGCTCTCATCGGCCCTGTCTGTGGCCTCCTCCAGCCCCCACAGCTGCATGTTGTCCACCAGATCTTGTTAGAAACTGTCAAAGTCCTTGCTGACTCAGGATGCGGCATATTGGAGGTTTTCCCCTAGCACCTCACTCTAATAACTCCATCAAAAAAAAAAAAAAAAAAAAAAAAAAAAAAAAAAAAAAAAAAAAAAAAAAAAAAAAAAAAAAAAAAAAAAAAAAAAAAAAAAAAAAAAAAAAAAAAAAAAAAAAAAAAAAAAAAAAAAAAAAAAAAAAAGAAAAGAGAAAAGAAAAAAAAAAAGAAAAAGAAAAAGAAAAAAAAAGAAACACAATGAATTTCAAATAGTGCTGCTCTCTGGGACTCATCTCTCCCATTATAAGTGCTTAGAAAGTCTCTATTTAATAACATGTTCCAGAAATCTGCCAGTGTGCATTGTGAGATGAGCCTTTTGCTCTCCTGTGGCAGAACAAGGACAGAGTAGCCATTGTCCATCTCCAATCTGTGTGTCCCTCTCATTGTCCCTGTGGACTCTGAGTCAACGGTTAAGTAACCCTGAGGCTACTTTGGTGGAAGTTGGGAACTGGAGAAAGAGTAGCTTGTGCTTCACCACTTAGTACAGCAAAGGAGATTTCTCCACACTGGAAATCATGGGCCCTTCACGCTGGGTGTTTCTGCTCCTCCCTCCAGAAGGAGAAGGCACCTCCATTTCCCTCCCTGTACTGCCACTGCCTTCTGACCCTTGTCAAGCTGCTTAGGTCCCATCCCTCACCAAGGACCTGGTCTCATCCCTCACCAGGCCCCTGCACACAGGACGGGACAGTCAGGGCAGAGACAGCTAGGTTTCATGGGCCCACTTCAGAGTTGGTGTGGTGATTTAGGAGGTTTGGGTCAGATTCCTGGCTGTTGACTTCTTTCTTTATAGTAACCCAGTGTTCCTGGCCCCAGGGCCCACTGCCATCTACTTTGTTTTTTTACCTCCTCCCACCCTGTGAACCAAACGAACTTGGCCTCTGCCTCCTTGATGCCTAGACCTTGGACATGCTTCCACCCTCCCGAGGAGAATAAGGGGAGGCCTGCTGTGAATGTGGAACATGGTGGTCACGGGAGGCAAGGGCGCTGGAGAGGAGTGATTGGGAGGAGGACATTGTGGCACACATGAATCAGACTTACTTCCCAGGGAGAGCCACGCTGTGACCCAACAGTGTGGAAAAGCAGGAGGGAGCCCTACACATATTGACTATAAGGCTTATGGGTCTCAGACACTTGGTAGCCCCTCTGGGTGCCATGAACTGTACCAGGCACAGCAAATACAGCAAGGAACGAAGGCCTGGCCTCCAGAACAGGCACAGGTGAGATATGCATCATTTACAAAGGCATTACAAGGAGAGAAGAATGTGTCCATGGGCTGGAAAGGGCCAGAGGCATTTTTAGAATCTGTAGTCAGGATGACTTCAGTGAGAAGGGGACTCTGGAGTGAAAGAGAAGCAGAAGAAACAGGAGTGTGAGTGTCTGCAGAAATGGCTTCTACTTCATGCCAAGGCCGTAAGACAAGCATGAATTTGATCTGTCACAGAATAGAGGAATGGCTGGTGTCATCTAGGGGAAGGTGTGTGAAGCAAGTAGCTGGACCAGCCAGAGCTTTGTGAGCTGCCATCAGAGCTCTAGTTTACTCTTGTGAGCTGTATACTATGTGTGAAGGCAATTTTGCAGTAGGTCTGGGATTTGAGCTCAGACAGTGGCATATGGATCCAGCCTTCTCTTCAAAGAGGCCGGAATTCTGTCCGTTCCATATGACCATATAGGTAGGTGAAAGCTCTCTGCCAGTGGTAACCAGGTAATCATGATGATCTCTCTGTTTGTCCCTGCCTGAGGTATAAACTTCTGGAGACAGGAACTGTGTCCCTCAGAGGGTTTCCTTAGTCCAGGCCTAGATCGAGAAGACAAAGGGCAGCAAGAAGGCCATCAGGGTACACAAGTGATCTGTGCTCCATGTTCAACCCCTCCAGCTCCTGCTGTCCAACTGTACCTCATGCTTTTCTCCTGCCCGCCCCCATACCTGTTAACCAACCATTTGTTCTCTGGAGCCTCTTGGGCCCGTGAGACTAGTTCCTGTGTCCACAGGTGTTCTCCAGTACCTAGTACCCAGCTCTGGTTCTCCTGTAGGAGTATGGCATTATCTTTGGGGATGCACAGACATCTCTGCAGAGACAGCCCCACCATCAGACCCAAGAGCAAGCACCATCAACTGGATGAGCAAGTTGGAAAGTCTGGTGGCCACACCTGATGGCCATAGGACTGGGGAGAGCTGAGGATTCACCACAGACTTCTGTCCCTCAAGAGGATTCTTTTTTTTTTTTTGCTTGATGAATAAGTTTATTGGTCTTTATCTGAAAAATCTTCATAGAAATTTGGTTTAACTTTCAACAGCCCGCTCCTGCGCTCTGAGGAAGCTTGCCTTCTTTTGAGCTACCTGATCTTTCTTCTGGACAAGTGACATTTTGGGACGGTTCCACCTCTTCTTTTTAACTTCTCTCTTCGGCTTCTTTTCATAGACTGGATTCTCTTGTATAGCAGCATGAGCTCTCCTATACCTCTCCTCCATGTCTGGAGTTACATTGTTCTTTATGTACTGAGAGAACTGTTTCTTGTAAACATCTTCATCTTCTTCCTTCAGGTAACACATAATCTGCGACCTTCTGACCCATGATGTGCTTCTGATGTACTTCTGCATTGAACTCCTTGCTTTCAGAACAATAACCAGGGAATCGTTTGGTACTAAAATAAAGTTTTTTCATATTTTAGTACAGATTAAGTAAAATAAGCTCATTAACAGGAATGCACTTTAGTAGCTTCCATCAGTCCCATCTTGAAACAATTATTACATCATATGCAACCAAAGGACCAACTACTGACTGCTCAGTTAGTGGGCTGTCATCATTTGGCCCTCAAGAGGGTTCTGATTGGGATGAGGCACGGGTTGATTTTGTCTGGTGCTGAAACTCACTGTCTGGTGCTCTGTCATCACCCCACGGGAGAAGAGGAAATACTTCTGTGTGTGTGTGAATGCCTAGCCAGAGCCTGAGGATGAGTGGCTCTGGGGTTCTCCCCGCAATATCAGCTCTTCAACACCACTGAGAACCATAGCCCAGAAGGCAGATCACGGAGGTGTGAGAGGAGACCCAAGGAAGGCCTGGCAGAGCGAGGACTCAGGGACATCAGAGCAGCAAGCTAGAACTGACTGGTCTGGTTTGGCTTGTAAGACCTGGGCACCATAGAACAGACTGCACCCCAGATGCAGCGGGAGAGGTGGTCAGGAATCTGGGCCTCCCTAACCCCACCCACCCCACAGGTACGAGAAGTGTTTTCCAGATTTCCTGGGAGCCACGTGATGCCGGGAGCAGAGATGGAGAAGCTGTTCAGGGCCTCTCTGTCTAACAGCTGGAGCAGTGAGTGGAGATGGAACTGGTGGAGCAGGCAGCAGGCCCTGCCAGATGTCTCTAGGAGAAGGTCCCTCTGAGCCCCTTATCCACCCAGCTGTGGGGGGTGCACACCAGGCCTCGATGGCTCCTCAGGGTCATGCTGCAGGCCTTGTGCCCCATGCAGGTGCCCTAGCACTCAGGTTTCAGAGGAGAACTTCTACTTGGACTAGACTTGGGCCAAGTGCCTGGGACTGACATGCCATCCTACCTGCCCAACATGCCCAGCACCACTGATTACCTCATGTACAGTGCTGACCTGGGCCTGGGCATCACCCCCTCTGTCCTGGTACACACACACACACACACACACACACACACACACACACACACCACAGAACTGCCTGCCTTCCAGATAGAAGTTGTGAGCCTCTCAAACCAGGTAAGCTGAAAAGTAGCCCAGGAAACTCCCTGACTCAGCCTCCTTCCCCAGACATTCAGTCTCACACCCATGTTCTACATCTACAGAATGGGGTGTTCATAGCCTGCCTGCTGCCACCTTCACTACCCCCCAGTTCCTGCAAGGCTGGCTGGCACATCCTCCACCCCACACTACTGTCTGAGCTGGCCAAGGACTCAGGAAGGACAGCAGCAGCAGCAGCATACCTGCTTCAGGTCAGAACAGGGAAAGTGGGGTTCATACTTCTTGAAGGCACCTCAGACTATCCAGTTTCTGGATAACTGAAGGAGCCTCTACAGGTTAAATAGTCATAAGTCCTTGATTTGCAGAACAGTTCTCTCAAGTACTTTATTCCACAGGATTTGTAAAATAGTGGTTTCTAGACTGTGTGTAGAGCTCTGGAATTCTGACCTCCAGGCTATTAAGAATATTAAAAGTCAAAATTTCAGAATTTCAGTTTTACTATTATATCTTCCATTCCATCTGTAACATCCAGAAGGAGGACAAAAATCCTTTGTTGGCTCCTGTGTCACGCAGGCACACTTACCAGCATGCTAGCGATTTACGTGGTCCATCTCTGCAGAGTGGGACTTAAAATGAGATGGGGCAGTGGATGTCTGACACAAGACCCCTGAACTCGGTGTCTGTGGAAGCCTGTGTTCTGTACAGTCCCAGAAGCCCCACTTTACCTCCTGGCTGCTGCTTTGGAGTGGAGGCCTCCTCCCTTACTGCTGGGCTTTTGAGGTCAGCCTGACTTTAAGCCAGGTAGGACTGTCCCCGCTCAGCCCTGCCCAAGCAGTCTTCCCTTACAACCTTCCCCTCCTCACAGATCCAGTCCGGGGAGCTCCCAATTCCCCTCAATGGCCAAGCTACTCTGCTGGAGTCTGTCTGCCAAGCTGGGGGCACTGGCAAGGCCAAGCAATGCAGCATCAAGGGATGGAAATTACAGAACAGAAGGACAGGAACAAAGTGAGAGAACCTTCTACCTACTGCAGTAGGAAGGCTTTGAGCCAAAGGTCACCTGCTTCTCTGGCCCCGCTTTCATCTCTTGGGATGCTATCTATACTCATTCCACAGTCAGGCTAGTACCAAGCCTGACATCTTCATCTCTCCTTCCTGGGCCATGGACTCTTTAGTGATTTCCTCTCAGCTCACCCATTTCAAGCCATGACGAAAGAGAATGTGCATCAAGAATTGTCCAGGGACGGATGGTCTGGGGTCTGAAGTACTTTTAAACAGAGGACCTAGAGATGAACTCAGCCCTACTTCTTTAAGCCTGTTGAGGGTACAGCTTGTGTTGTCTGTGAATTCCAACAACTGGTATCATGTATGACCTGGGAATAAAGTAGCAGTGCCCTGGCAGTCAACTCTCTTGGGTTTGTGTCCCAGATCTTCTTCTTCCTCGTCCTAAGACCCCAGGCAAATTGCCTAACCTCTCTGCACAGTGTCAACATCCATACAGTGTGGTTGTGAGGACTCAAACACTACACATTTTGTTAATGCCAGTGCAAGGACCGACCAAAACTCCAAAGTCTTGCAGTGAAGTGGTGGCAAGGGGTGTTGGGGGGTGACAAGGGAGCTAACAGAGTATGTGACCACGCTTGGAGATTTTTAATTGGCCCTTGCACCCTCCCTCATACACAGCTTTCCTGTGGCAGCGAGAACTACAGGCCAAGGTGGGGACCTAATGTGGGATCTTTTTAACAGGTCAGTCGCCTGGCGTGGTGGCGCATGCCTTTAATCCCAGCACTCGGAAGGCTAAGGTAAGAGAAGTGTTGTGAATTCGAGACCGGCTTGGGCTACAACATGAGTGCAAGGCTGACCTGAGCTACAGAGTTCAACCCTGTCTCAAAAAGCTAGGGCCAGGAGTTTGGTTCAGTGGCTTAAGCGCCTGCCTATCTCGCAGGCGCAAAGTTGGGAATTCAATCCTTGGTTCCACCAAAAAAACAAAAAAACAAAACAAAACAAAAAAAAACCAGGTCAGTCGTGGGGGACAGGTGCTCTGCCTTCCCCAGCTGGAGCCTAAGGATATTTTGCATCATCTCTTTCCTCAGGGGCTGGGTGAACTAGTGCCCCCACCAATCTCCCTTACTAGCCTTTTCCCACCTAGGTTTCTCTGGGAAAGGACCTGGGACAGGGATTAGGGAGGAGCTGAGAGAAGCCTTCATCCAAGTTCAGGCTCCATCTTGCCTCTGCTGTACCTACAGCAGCCTCTGGGCAAAGAAGAGGACAGAGAGTCCTGGGGGGCTTGGCTATTCCTCCCTCCCTAAACTCCTGCTTAGGCTGCGCTCCCAGGGCTTCTTGACCTGCTATTCTCAGCCACCACTGCCAATGGATGGCCAGAGACTGTGGAGGGCTGTCCTAGCTCTGTGCCTGTGGGCCATGTGGAAAGTGACCTGTACCACCTGCCTGTGGTTCACTCTTTGCGTGACCATGCCCTACCCATCCCTTCACTAGGGCATTCTTCTCCTTAAAGAAGCTTCAAGAGGAAAAGCTTCATGAAACAATTAAGAAGGGGAACAGGAGACCTGAGCCCACGCCAGCCATGCACTTTTCATTAGGAAGAGCTGGTAGCCGATGCAAATGTCTCCTTGGAGCCAGAACTGTCCCCTGCATCATGGACTCCAGGCAGTGGGCCAATAGGCCTGAGGGGACTAAGGCCCCCTTCTCTGGGTCAGGGTGAGAAGAGGGGTGCTGGGAGCAGGGGCAGCTGCTGCAGGTAGAGGAAGAGAGTGATTTGTTTCCACAGGGAAAAAAGTGTCTCAGTGACAGACACGAGGTCTCTAAAAATAGTCATGCTGAGAGCCTAATGGCCCTTGGTGTGACTGCTGATCAGGGTAGAAGGTGTCCTGGAGTTTGCTCAAGTGACTGAGAGGGAGGGGAGGGAAGTGCTGCTGATTCCAGGGAGGAACTGGAGCCAAGCCAGGGAGACAAAACAGCAGCGCAGGGCTGAAGAACATGTGAGGGGATGGGGTGGGGGGAGTTTAGAAGTGAAAGGGGTCGTAGGGAGGCGAAGGGCCTGGAAATGGGGCCTCTTTAGTTTAGATCAGAAGTGACTAGTCCCAAACAGCTCAGAAACAACACATTTTATCTCGGGAGGGCAGAGGCAGGATGGGCCTCTGGTGGGCACTGTGGTGGGGCTGCTGCTCCCACAGTCCCTGCAAAGGCTGGCTGGGAAGCTAACCCCAAGCTCCAATGAATGGGAAAAGTCAGATGGGAGCAAGGTCAAGAGACCCAGGGTTTCTTCAGGATGAGCCGAATTAGCTCCTGCTGCCTTTTCTGTGGAAGCCTGGATCCTGGCAGCCTGCTGACTCTAGAAGGCTGTTCTGAACTCCATACTTTCCAAATGGGATTCACGTTCTTGGGCCCAAGAACAAGGCCCTATAAAAATAGTGCACAGGAGGAACCCAGGGGCAAGCAGTGGTAAGGTCAGCCAGCAGGGAAGTCCCACCTTCTCACAGGGAAACTGGGCACAGCAAAAGACAGTGAGAAAGTACACCTTGGGGTGGGCAGGAGGGATCCCAGCAGAAGGGAAAAGCAGCAAAGTCAGTGCCAAAAATGGCTTTGACCTCTACAAGGACTCAGATCCAGACTGGCACCTTCTCTAGGAAAGGGGCCCCAGCACACTGCTCTGGGCATCTAGTACAAACCTAGGAACAGGGGTCGCACTATGGGTGCTTGGCCTGTCTTGCCCAGGACACAAATTCTCACTGCAGGAAAATATCACTCAGCTTCTATTCTCACTCCCACCTCCATGCCAGCAGCTTTCCTAAGCCACAATGTCAAATTTTTATGTCCTGTTAGGGGCCTGGGGAGTTCCAACCCCTAGGGAGGGGAATTTTGCAGTATTTAGCAAGTTAGATATAGTTTTACTTTTTAACCCAAAATTTCCATATACATATCTAAGAGTCTATTCTGAAAATACAGCCCACAAATGCCAATTAATGTGTGCACAGGATTTTTTCTTGGGGAGCTATGTGCTACAGTAAGACTTCCCATCAAAGGGAACTGGCTGAATGAGCTATGCTATATCTACTACCTGGCACAGAAGTAGGTGGCCAGCTAAAGCATGCAGACCATCTCTGCTGATAGATCGTGATTGCCAGGACACACGGAGAAATAGTAACGGATCCTAATACCTCTGATGTACATTTAAAAAAAAAAA
>RJWM01016872.1:0-44286 GCA_004363535.1 Dasyprocta punctata | reverse complement strand
AAAACTATATCCAGAGTTATTCACATTCTCCTACTTAAGTTAGAATTTCTCCTTAGGACAGTTCTATCCTGCAGTGAATCCTGAAGAAATACAATCTGCATTGGCACCTTAAAAATTGTAAATGCAGTGCAGCATTTTAGAAAAGAGAACAATTGAAACACAAATTATTTATCCCTCTGGAGATTTATTTGGGATCGAAACTGCCATTTGTTCTGTAGTGACATGTACAGGTCTAGTGTTTCTCTGTATTCTCTTGCAGGCTTTTATTTAAGCAATTGCACTTGCAGTTTCAGGCATTTCTGGAGATTAATAGCTGCCTGGGAGGGGTAGCTCTTTGGTCCATTAACTCCAACCAGTCATTAATTTCCATGAAAGTCCTGCATGAAAGTTATTATTACTCATATAAACTGAAAATGAAAAAAAAATACAGTAGATTTACGGATCTTACCCATTTTCTCAGGATAATGAAAGTCGATTCATCTGTTTCAGGTATTCAAGAAGAATGAAGTCTTTGTATGTAAACCAACCTATTCACTTAGTTTTATTCTTAACCATCTAGTTTGGTTTGCACTGAAACAATTACATACCTAATCTAAATACCTTGACCTAAGGAGAGTGCTGGTCTTCTGTGCAAATTGCTGTGCAACATAGGTTGTTAAAGTTTCATCCTACTTTGCAGAGAACTTTCCTAGCTTGACAGAAATCACTCTACTGTAAAGACAATGGTTTTAGTTCTTCTGAGTCAGAAACTAACATCTTATTTAGCTAAAATGTATGAAATTTTCCTTTATAAAGAATAAAAACAGGTTTTGATCTCATATCTAAGTGTTTTAAAGTGTTTTCAACAGCACTTATCACAAGTTTGAGCTTCTGTAGCAGAGTACTGTAAACAAGGTGGCTTGCACAGTAGAATGTACTCTGCATCTTTCCAGAGGTGAGAATGTTAAATATCAGAGTGCTGTAGATTTGGCATTCAGTGAGGTTTTCTTTCCAGATCTGCAGACGGCTGTGTTCTTTATCCCAATATGGCAGAAAACAAGGAGAAAGCAAACAAATTCCATTATTTCTTTTTTAAAGTCATTAATCCCGTGCATATGTGTTCCACTCACATGGACTAATTATCTCCCAATGGCTGCATCTTCTGAACCATCAAATTGAGTTTTAGGACTGCAATATAGGAATTGGGATGGAGACACAAAAAGTTCCCAATAGTCCGGTTTTGCTTTTGTTTATTTTTTTCTTGTTTGTTTGATTGTTTGTTGAAGACAGGGCGTCACTGTGTAATTAAGGCTGGCTTTGAACTTCCTGTGTATCCCAGACTAGCCTTGAACTCCTGGCAGTCTTATTACTTCAGCCTCATGAATTTGGGGCTTACAGGAATGCACTACCACAACGTGTTTGTAATAATCTACTATGTGAAGAAAAACGCCTCTAAAAATTGAGTATGATTTTGAAGTTAAACCTTACAAATGTACCTGAATGTTTTGGAGACTACCACATAATTCAAGATTTATTATTTAAGACTCATGAACAAATATATATATATATATATATATATATATATATATATATGAAATTGTGAAATATTTTTCAAAATATTTTATTAAATATTTATCACACTCAAAATCTCGAACTCTAGAATTTTGAACACTTTACAAAAAATTTCACTTTTTGTCTACTCACTTCCAGACCAATACTTTTAATAGTATTGGCTTTTACATTTAATTTTTATTAAGCAAAATGATTATAAAATCTAATGATATATCTGGTACATATATTTACACATATGCGTCCATACAGGCATGCGTGTGTACATACACGCACATGAAATGTTTACATATACACAATGCATGTATGCAAACTGCACATATATGCATTGATGGGTCAATATGCATATAGGATTTTCTGTGTACTTGCACATATACACACATGTATGTGTCTACTTAATCCCCAAATGCCCAGCACATCTATAAAATACAAGCACTAAGGGAATATAATTTGAACTTCATATGTTTTTCACTCTATATCTTATAATTATAGACATACTTACATTGACTTATAAACCATTATTTTATCCTTTACCAAATATCATACAGTTTGAATAGGACACTTTGTACTATTCCATTTTTTTCATTTTATATCTCTTTCATATTTATTAATGTATTTCTTTCAAATCCTATAATTTTTAAATTTCCCAGAAATATTTTTATTGTATAAATGTGTCACAGTTTATTTATCCATTATTCTATTAAAGACTATTTTGGTGGTTTCCTGTTTCGAGCAAATATGAATGAAGCTGCTGTAAACATTTGTGTACACTTGTGTGAGTGTGAGTACATTGTCAGATCAGTTGGAGTGGAATCTTAGAAGTGTTAGAGGAAACTATGTTTGTCACGCAAGATACTGCGGAACTCTCCTACAAAATGACTGTGTAACTTCGCATTCTCAATAGCAAAAAATGAGTTCCTGTTGCCATGATTTTTCCCAGCAATGAAGGTACAGATTTAGAATATTCTATCCATATGATGGCAGTGAGGAGGGTCACTCTGATCTTCATATTCTGTCTTAAAAACAAGGGATAAAATTCTCATGTAATACCTATAGCATTCTGGTTCTCAAAGATGAGAAGTTGGTGTCTAAGGAATTTTGTACAGATGGTTTGAAAACTGGCCAAGCACATGCAGAAGATACAATCTAGATCCATTATGTCACTGAATACTAAACCAAAATCAAAATGGATTAAAATCCCTAAGTGTTAAAGCAGAAACAATTTGCTAGAAGACAAAATAGTTAGAACAGTAGAAGACTTAAGGATGGGCAAGGTCTTTTTAAACAGAACCCCAAATAGCACAAGAAATAACATCAAGAATCTGCAGTGGGGATCCTGTCAAATTAAACATCTTCTACATAGCACAGGAAGCAAGCAACAGAAAGAAGAGACAATCTACAGAGTGAAAAAAAAATGTCAACTTTTCCTCAGATAGTGGACTACTATCTAGAATATAAAGAATTAAAAAAAAATAGATCCCCCCTAAAATAAAAGATTCAGTCACAACATGGAAAGTTTTAATAAAAGTTACTTTTTTAAAAACTTTCCAAAGTCACTTCATACCTTTTCAAAACTATTTGTTTTCCAATTCATTATGTATATGATTGATTCAAATTACCTCTTTGTATCTGCTTTCTTTTTCAAAAAATTAAATTTGTTGGTTCAATTTAGATACACATAATGATCTCATTCATCATAGGGAATTTGTATCTGTACATGATATATCTTAGTTCCTCTTTAGTTTCCCATTCCCGTCTCCTCTTTTTAACCACTCTTCCAGTTCTTATTTATGAAACTTTGTTTCCTTCTTGTCCTTTTTTTTTCATTTTTTTCTTTTCCCTTCTGCCTGCCAACTCACCTTTCCCTTTGAATGGTTACTTCCTATTTCACAATAAGTAGTAAATATTTTGCTTCTTATTTATACTTTCAATTACTCACACCAGAGAGACAGTGCAATATTTACACATGTGTCTGATTTATTTCCTTTGAATTATAGTATCAAGATTCATCTAATTAGCTATAAATGTCTCAAGTTTGTTCTTCTTCATGACTGTGTAGTACTCTATTATATAAAAAAACACACACACGCATTTGTTTAATCCATTCATCTGTCGATGGGCATTTGGGGTTGTTTCCAAGATTTAACTATTACAAACTGTGCTGCTATAAACATGGGAATACATACATTGCTGTGGTATTATACTATTTAAACAATTCTATGAAATATTTATTCTACTTACCAGATTTGTCTATATTAACTATGTATTTTCTTAGTTGTTTCTCAGATTATTTGACTTTTTTAAATTGGGTAGAATTTTTTTTTCCAATTTTTGAATCTTAAGAGTTTTTTGTATATTTTAAATAAAATAGGTGTGTCAGATATTTATTTAGTGAAAGTGGAACACAGTAGTTTGTTAACATCTACATTACTGAAATTCATTTGTTTATAATTTATTTTGTTGTTGTTGTTGCTTTTTGGTGGTACTAGGGATCAAATTCACAACCTTGCGCTTGCCAGGCAGGCACTTATGCCACTGAGCTAAATCCCTGTCTTTCCATTTGTTCATATTTTAAAAACTTTTATGGAAGTTACATCTACATGTCATTCTTCTTAGCATGACAGACATTCAAGTCATATCATTTGCTCTTTTTTGATAACTTAACACTGTTGACAACAACTATATTAGGAAACAAAATTACATATACACGCGCACACACATATGGGATGAGAGAGAGACTGAGAATGACAGATTAAGAGAATCTCTCTCTTACAAAAGCTTCAGAGCTAGAAGAACAGGTAGTATGTGTTCTAATAAAATCCCAAGCAGAGACTTAAAGGACCTCTGTCGTACACGCCAATCCATGAACAAAACACTAATGTCCCAGTTGTACCATTCAGTTGCAGATAGAAGTAATTCTCCACTCTACTACATATTTCCACTAAATCAGCCCTCCACATGTTGGGTAATGAGCATCCACACAGAACAGGGCAATATGATTTACTCATCCCAATAATAACGTCATCCAGAAAAATCCTCATGGACACACTGAGAAATATCATTTATCCAAGTACCTGGGCACATAAAATTAACCATGGTATCAACTTACAAACTAACTTTATGTGAAGAGGTGTAGCTGAATAAATACTTTTGAAGGGCACCGAGTTTGTGAGATAATTAGAAAGACATAAGGATGACCACCTCACATCAAAAGATGCTCCCCTGACCATCCAGAGAGCTAGAATTTCTAATGTGAAAGAGGCAAGACTCAGTACTGCACCTTCCTTCTCCTTGGCTTCTAGATCAGCATCACATTCCAAATTATATTGAATCACTGACTGGCTCTTAGTACTCGTATAATAATAAAATGATCTTCTATTACTTCACAAATTAAGAGTAACTTGAAAGGAGGACATGAATCACTTTTGCATTTGCTCATTTGACTCTTAGTAGGTGAACGAATATAGTCTCAGAGCATTCACTATTCCAGTGTTCCTGTTAGACTCACTTCAAGCCCAGATTCAGGTGGAAGGAGGACAGTGGCATATCAAGCAATAACAGGGAGATTTTATGCACAAGTAAGGTAAAAAAGTGGCCCCTTAAATCATGACATGGGCCATACTTAACAACTTTATATCATAAGTGATACTTTCAAACACCTTTGAAAACACAAGCACCCATATAAGAACACTTCAAATTACTTTTCAATATTGGAATAAAAATCTGTAAGTAAGAGATAACCAACATCCTGTCTTATTGCTACAGTGTCAGGAATGTTTTAAAGTCATTTTTTTACTCAAAGACAACTGAGATATATGAAGGAAGAGGAGGAAACAGATTATTCTGAAAAAAATATTAGAATTGTTATTAAAGTTCCAATTGTTAATTTCTTTTTATGCATTAGTTGGTTTAAATAGAAGATCACTCAATATACATTCCAAAAAAACAGTGTATATGATGTAAAGCCAAAAACTCAAAAAATTTTCTCTTCCGTAAAATTTTAATTTTTTGGCACATTATTACAATAAAATTTGTACAAAATACATTCATATTAGCCATATATTATCAAATCTAGTGTTCCACCTATTATATATCACTAAGAAAAGTAAAGACTGACAGAGTTTAAGAAATCATCATGTATAGGGCTCTATCCTCATTCAAGAATAGATTGCATATGAAACAAAGTGTGTCTTAGTGCAACTTCTAGTTTTTCTTCTCATTTGAACCTGAAAGTAAGCTATAAAATTCTTGGCTGTTAGAATTCAAGAAATTTGTTGATTATGTGACTAAATCTACCATTACTAGTCCTGCGATGTGAATTAAATGATTCAACTTCTCTGAAACTTAATATCCTTACTAATGGGGTAATAAATGAAATAGGTATCAGTTAGTTTCTTGTTCACAGTACTATTAAATTATTACTTTAAATTTATGTAGATTAATGTTCTTCTTCCACAAACATTTTACTACCTTGGAAGTAAAAATAAAACGTAGGAAAAATTAAATACAGTAAATATTAAATATAATAGACATTAGTGAAGATGGAAATTTTAAAATATGGTCTATGGTTGCTTTGACTGGAAACATGATAAAATACTCTGCAGATTGTTTTGAGTTTTCTATTTGCCTTTATATGTTGTAATTGCTTGAAAGAATAAATGCATACTTCCTTTCTCTAATAAGGCATGGGCAGTATTTCAACCATTGGTGTATTTTTCTACAGGTATCATTTTGGAGCATCACATAACCCCAAAATTCTAGAAAGGCAGAAACAACTGGATATGACAGGAGTTTGGATTAAATCACCCATTCCTCCTGTATTAAGTTTTCCAGGCTAATTCACTACAAAGCCATAGAATGTTTTTTCTATTTGCAAGAGGTATGCTCTCCTATAAACAGACAGAGCTCAGTGTCCTTGCGGAGATATGGGCCCAGGACTTCTGAAAGAAAGGATGTTGTTATGTTCCCTCTAGAATCCCTTAAGGGTTAAATCGCTTTCTAAGACCATCTGGAAACACTAGCAATTGGCATCTGAGTTATAACTCAATACTTTGGTCAAAAGCTAAAACTAAAATTCCAGTCATAATCGAAGTTGTTCGTATGTCAGGGCAGTTGCAACTTGAGGGTTCAGAGTATGTATCCTGCTTTTGACTTTGTGGCTAAGAATTTGTGTTCTGTCTCAGATGATACTTTGACTTGGACATTTTAGCAATGCTGTGACTCTTTAAGACTTTGGGGAAGGGATTAGTGCATTTTTCGTTTCATGTAGAATAGTTGTTTCATGGTAGGCTGGATGTTTATTTGGAGATTAAGTGTGGTTTAAGGAGATGTGCTTGGGTATCACAAGAGGTGAGATGTAAGTTAAGGTGGATTGTCACCTGGATTGGCTTGGAAGCTGCCCAGAGAATTAGTAAAACACGTTTATGTTTGTGTCTGGGTGGCTCATGAAGGCTTCATTTTAGAGTCTCTATTTGCTTCCTTCCTCTCTTGCACCGATCCCTAGCTCTGCTTGCAGCCATCGTGAACAGAATTCTTTTGCTCCACCATGCCTTTCTGCTGTGAGTTTTTTGCCTTGCAGCCAGGTGATCCTGGTTGGAAAACTCTGAAATCAAGAGTCAAAGAAGCCATTTCTTCATTTCAATCGTGGGTGTCAGGTACCCTTTCTCAGAAATGCGGAAGCTGGTAAATACAGATAATTAGGGTGCCTTTTAAATCTAAACCACAGCACCCAGTAATTCAGAATTAAATATTTCAAGCATGAATATATGATTTAAAACCGGAGCAGATATTAGGTCATCTTGAAAATTAGAACATATCTACAAAATAGCAATCATGCAGCCTGATTTTAAGTCTGAACCGAGGAGAACTGTATCAGACTTCACTAAAAAAAGATGTATTTGAAAAAATCCCAAGTTTTAGGTATTGGAAAATACACTGCTAAATGGCATGCAGCAAAAAAGAAATTATGTTTTTATAAGTATTTAGCAAGTAATATAAATTAAGCATATGAGAAATGACAGTATTGACTCCTCAGAGAAAATATATAATCTTAAATACTTAAGATATGAAAGAAAAAATGCTAAAAATCATAAGCTTGTTGTCAAATTTAGCAGATTAAAAAAATCAGAAAAGAGCAAATCTACTAACAAATACAAGTAAGAGAATATTTAAAATAATATAAAAGTAAAAAAAAGATTAAAGACAAAAGCATTAGATAATTATTTTAAAAGGGTAAAAATCAGATAAACCTCCAAAAAGATTTGTGAGAGAAATAAAAATTTTAAGGCACAAATAATAATTACTGCAAGCAAAAATATGGGAGAGATTGACTCTAGAAGTTTAGTTAAAGACAACCTGGCTGAATATCGGAGAAGCCACGTTAGATGTACTCATATAAAATCAACTAATAACAGGTGAATGGAATAAAAGAAGGGTCATAAAATTTGATGCCAAGCTTAATTGGCGAGAGGAGACTTGCAGACCAAGCAAAACACAGACAGCGGAGCTTATAAAAAGGTGAAGCAGTCCCCAAGGCTGCCTCTGGGACCTCCACCTACACACAGGCAGGAACCCCCACTGCAGAAAGTCCTCAAACAAGGGGGACAAACTCCAATAGTGTGGCGGGATCAAACCACACAGCATAGACTTGGGGTTTTCAGCCCTCTTGCTTTTTGTGCTGTCTTCCAAATAGAGGACTTTGCAGCATGCCAGGATATTTTGTTAGCACATACACACACAGGCAAGGATTGGTCCCTTCCCAATGGTCTTCCAATTTGTTCTCCGACTATGAAAAGATAAAAAGGAACCTCTGTCTGAGTTGAGGACTGTCAGGGACAGGTGAAGTTTGATTGAGTTCAGAGTTCTCCAGGGAGAAACAGGCCAGTAGACTAGAATAGTTAATGCTGCGGGCCACGGTAGCTAACCAGAACCACTAGAGACAGCGTGGAGAGGGATTGTGCTGGCGGCAAATGTGGTGAGTCTGAAGGCAGCGCTCCCACCACTGCCCTGCTCCCAGTAACACAAGAGAGGCAGGAACCGTGCCAACAGAAGGGGAGAGAGAGAGCTGTGCAAAGGCCATGCAGGCCAACTGAGCATGGCTCTCGCAGCGGACTGTCTTTGTCAAGGACTCCTGGTGCTGAAAGCCCACAGCAACTAAATGAGTGACCGCTGCAGAGATACACAGAGTAAAAAGACTTCATGAACGGATCACCAAGGGACATCCAGAGAATTGTTGGCTGAAGACTCACTCATCACCACAGCTGGAGGTCAGTATCAGCCTGCGAGTCTATGGAGCTGGAAGAACAGAGCTGGTGGTCACTGACCCTACTGCCGGCAGGAAAGGAGTACCCTGCACTCAGCAGTACTCCTACTACAGACTGGGTGGTGTCACTCAACAGAGATTTGGGCTCTGACTTAGACTCTACCACAGAACTGCAGACACCAGAAGATAGTTGCAGGCCTGAGATCAGAGAATTGTTTTTTTTTTTTTTTTTTTTTTTTTACTTTTTAGGGTTTTATTGTTGTTATTTGTTGTTTTGTTCTCTTTTGCTCATCAAGCACCCCAAATTTAAAGACTCAATCTAAAAATGGGCAACTGAGATGAACAGACGCTTCTCAGATGAAGAAGTACAAATAGCTAATAAATATATAAAAATATGTTCAGTGACCCAGATCATTTGAGATATGCTAATTAAAATAATGCTAAGATTCCATTTCACTCCAGAAAAAGTGGCTATCATGAAGAAATCAATCAACAACAAACACTGGAGAGGCTGTGGGGAAAAAGGAACCCTTCTTCACTGTTGGTGACAGTGTAGACTGCTGCAAGCATTGTGGAAATCAGAGTAGAACCTCCTCAAAAGACTAGGACTAAAGGTTCCATTTGATCCAGATCTTCTTCTTCATACCACTGAGATATACAAACCCATCTACAGCAGCACTTTTTGAAATAGCTAAATCTTGAAAACAGCCCAAGAAGATGAATGGATAAAGAAGATGTGATATTTTTATAGAATGGAATACTACCCTGCTATGAAAGATAAACTTGAGACATTCATAGGTAAATGGCTGCAGCATGAGAACATACTCTCAAGTGAAATAAATCAGACACATGTTTAAATATTACATCGTTTCTTTGTTGTGAAAAACCAAAAGTGTAAATAAGAACCAAAATGTATAATAGACATTGGGAAATGGAAAGAAAATGTTCAAATGGGAAGGAGAACAATGGAGAGAGGAGGAAAAGAAGCAAGAGGAAAGAAAAAATAGAATAGAACAAAAAAATAGAAACAAATTTTTGTAAATTGTCTTAGTTACATTTTGCTGGTTGCTGAGACAGAATACCTGACACCCAAAATTAGGAAAGGAAAGGTTTATTCTTACAGTTTCTTGTGAGTTTCAGTCCATTAGTTGGCTCCAAGTCAGCATGGGGTGGCGGGGCTACAGTTCATGATGGCTGCAAGCCACAAGGCATGCTGGCTAGAGAGAGACAGGAAGGAAGCGGAAGTTCAAGATGAAGACCCGCCTTCCCTTACACTGTATCTCAGCTTCACCCCTGGGCGGGTGTAGCAGTCATGTCATTAATTCTGGCGCTAGACAACAAACTGATCACAAGTGTCAGACTCAGCCCCATCAAAAGTACATGAGGACTTGGGGGTACATAGTACACCCAATACATAAATAAAGAGGAGAAAAGGGACTGAAGGGAGGGGCGGGGAATGGAAACAAAAGAAGAATCAAGGAGCAAATGTACCTTGCACAGGTAAAAATTCCCTGTAGTTAATGTTATCATTATGCATAACTAAAATGTACCTTTAAAATGTGTTTTTAAAAAGAAGTTTAGTTAAATTTAAATCTAAAGCTTTTGCAAATATGAAGATAAATATAAAACCATTTTAATTGCTTAATTAAAGATGAGGTAAAAGCTTTAAAAGGACATAGCAATAGTCAAAAAATGAAAATATAATAGGCATTCCATATAATAAATATATTAATAATTTTGAAAAAATATATAAAATGAAAAAAATTAGGAAAATATAACATCAAAATTGACTAATAAAGAAGGTTACTTCCTCAATAATACTATATTTAACAAGCCGAAGCTGTAATCTAAACATTCTCCACAAAAAAATTCTCAGTCCATAAGTTTTATACTTTAGTTCTGACAGTGCTGAAAAGCTAATCCCCATTATGCAAACTTATTCAGCCTCTTTGTATACAATTTCCTCTCATTATAATCTGACACAAATATATTAGCAGCTAAATAGAAAATTTTAGAGAGAAAAAGGAAAATCACATATTTTAAACTTGTGAAAATACATGCACATATTCTAAATTAATATTAGTGATCAACAAACAGCATATTCAAAACTTATATTTGATGATCAAGTTGGTTTTGTACTGAAGTGCAATAAGTATATAGATTTTATTCATTACATTAAATTGATAAATGTCTTAATAAAAAATTTCTAGCAAATCAGGAATAGACGAAAATTTTTTACACTTAATAAAGTATACCTATACATATCTATGTAGATATACAAACACCTACATGATAAAAAGAATGTTCCTTTAAAAACAGGATACTTCTTAATTCAACTCCTAATTGTCATTGTATTGGGTTTCTTACAGGTCAAAATGAAATAATAATGAGGAATCTGTAGCATAAGAATTGGATGGATAATTTCCTTTGGCTACTACAAAACATCACAAATTTGGGAGTTTAAAACAACACATATTCATTAACTGACAGTTCTTGAAAGTTTGAAATGTACTTCACTTGATCAAAATGAAGATATCAGTAAGCAGACCTCCCTACTGGGTCTCTAAGGGAGAGTTTATCCTTTCTGTTTGTGGCCACTAACATTCCTTGCTTGGCATGTTACTTTAATTAACTGAAATACTGGAACTAACACATTTCTTCAATCTTTGTCTTTTTCTCTCATGTCTATGTCAAGACTCCTCTGACTTTCCCTCCTTGTGATTACATTCAGGAGCCACCTGGATACTTGAGGATGACAGTTCCATTTCAAAACTGTTAACTTATTTTCATGTGCTAAGCTCTCTTTTGCTCAGTCAGGTAACTCACAACATGAAGCACTTAGAATGTGAATATCCCTTATGGGGTCATTACTTAACCTACAACAGAAAGGAATAAAATATCAAAAATAGCTTTTGTAATTAATATCACCATCTACATCGAAATAAAAAACAATGTTCAAAATTATTATAAATAATAAGTGACTGAATCCAAGATCAATATTTGGAACTTAATTCTATAAAAATACAAAAAATATTGAGGTATAACTAAAATGAAACATCATATGGTACCAAAAAATAAATGTTGATGTAATCATATTATGTGACGACTTGTTAATCTCTATAGAAAGAAATTAAAGAATACTAAATAAATGGAAAGATACACAATGCTTGTATAGAGGAAGAATCAATGGAATTAGTATAGCAAAATTCTCATATAATGCATGATTTTCTTTTTTCAAATTGATCTTCAATTTTAAAGACAGCTTCAGTTAAAAAAAAGAAAGCTTTCAAATCGGGCTGGGGATATAGCTCAGTGGCACAAGCTCCTGCCTGGCAAGCGTGAGAACATGAGTTTGATCCCCAATACCAAAATCTGAAAACAAAACAAGCAACAACAACAACAAAAAACCTTTCAAATTGATAGAATTTTTGAAAGTGGATTTAAAATTCTCATAAAAGACACATGGGTTAGTTATGGAATAGGTACATCAAATTGAAAAAAATGTAAAGAAGAAGGTAGGCTATTTTCTCTATTTCTAGCAAGATTTATTATTGGAACACAGACCAATTGATGAATAAAATGGAATTAAGGACCCAGAAATAAACTTATTTACATATGGAAGTTGATTTATAGGGGAAGAGCCATGTTAAATCAATAGAGAACAGGAAGTATATTCTCAAATTTGAGCAGAAAAATCTATTTTTTAAAAGAAGACAAACAACATAGCACATATATCTTATATCCAGGCATATAAACTCTGACTTTAGTATTCAAATAAACACTTACATGTTAGAGCCTTTCAACTGCAAGTGTTTTGTTAAATTGGTTTTATGATGTTTTCCAATATTTAGCTTATATTTATATAAGTTATTTTCAGAAGCAAACTTCCTAGCTCATATACAGTCTACTTAGCATATGGAGATTAGTTTAGCATGATTTCCCTTTAATAATATATTTTACAAAACTGATAGTTGAAGATATTAAAATCATATTGATGTCTTCATTTTCCACCAAAATAAAATTCATACTATGTCAGGTAAGTTAGATCACTAGAATTTATCTGAAAAGCCTTTTGCTTAAAGAAAATAAACCAACTTTAAGATAATCAGACCTAGTTGTAGGATACATAAAATAAGTTGTTTGTTTACTGTTCAGCAGAGAGAATCAGTGTTTATTGATAATACCTTTGGGATGATTCAGAATTCAATTTTAGTTGCTTAATGATACCCAACGGATTAATCTTTTCAACAAACTACAAACAATAAAATTATTGAAGCTAATTTAGAAGTGTGGTGTTGGCCTTGATTTTACGATAATTCTTGTTTTCATCTTTTTTCTTGTTGTTGTTCTATTGTTTTCCATCATGTTTGCAGGGAGCAGAAGAGGGAGCCATAAGGGACTGCAAAAGTTAGAGTAGTTACTAACTGTAGAGACATGTCATCTAAATGGATGTGTGTACTGGATGCAGAAACAACCACATAAAAATTTAGACTCGTCAGGAGTGAACCCAGGGGGGCCTCCATATACAGTACAGTATGAAGTCTAAAATGCTAAACTTGTTCGAAATCTATTTTTTTTAAAGACAAGGAGAGGGTAACTACATGTAGTGAGCGTTTGACCAAGTTCGCTCAGGTCCATGGTAATAGAAACACAATCAGAGAAAACTGGTACAACTAAACTATTCCAGATTGTTGTTCTTTTCTCTATGTTTAACATCCATGCAATAAAGCTATTTTTCCTGATATTCACAGGTTATGATATTTCTTGCTTTCTATGGAAAGAAAATGATAAAACACTCAAGCTTTTTAATAAAACCTTCTCAAGCTTACTTTAATATGAAATTATTACTCCTTGTTAAGTCATTTTTCACAGGAACTTGGAACATCATAAACAATTTTGGATTATCATGAAAAGGGGTTATATCTTCACAAAATTCATCTACAGTTTTTGAAATAGGATGAAGACAAGTTGTTTGTCCTCAGATTTTCCCCTATAAATATATGCAAAGGGCCACATCTCCATACTTGAGCTCAACTTTCATAATCACTGACAGATTACTTATCATACAAGAATCTTTATAATTGTTAATTATTATGGTTATGCTGCTAAGGACATCATATTTAATAAAGAAAGTTTAAGTTATGGTAAAAGAAAATATTGCAGCTCTCATAAGAATTTTTAAGATTTCTGTCTCACAGAGAATTTTCTATGGCTACATCACCACTCAACTTATGTTCAAGAAAGAGCTAGTGAAGTCACGTGTTTTCTCAAATTGTTGTGCAGGGAAATCAAGAAGTAAAGGAGAATTCTGAGACCACTTGCCTGCCACCTGCAATTTATTTTCCTCTCACAAAAAAACAAATGGAATTACAAGGCTATTATCTACAAGTGTCTATTAAGCAAAGCAGAGTATCTTTATGACTTTTCCTAAGATATGTGTATCTACTTATGCAGTATCTTTCCATTATGTGGCTATGTTTCATTGAAAGTGAAAAGTGAATTTTGATGTTTCTCTCATTGTTAATCAAAAGGAACAAATCTACTCCATTGTGCAGAGTGACGTAAGTGTTTTGACTAGATCTGCCCCAGGTCTTACAAATTCTTCTTCATGGAAGCAAATTCATAGAGTACAGAGGTCGCCACACAAACCCAAAACGATGGTCCCCAAAGGATTTTGTTCCAGACTTGAGATAAAATCTTTAATATTGATCTTACCACACCCAAATCTTCTCTCTCATTTTTTTTTACAAACCTGTGCTTAACAGAAGCTGCAAACTTTGAATTTAATGAAGCAATAGCATATATTTCCCAGATAAGATCTCTAACCTGTGAAGATGATATTTTTAGTTTAAAAATAAAACAAGTTATTAACTCCATATGCTGACAAATGTTATGGCATTTTGCAAATCAAAGAATAATCTTCATTCACATTGTGTCTCTAGTATTGTAAAGGTCTGTAAAATCCATTATTAGAAGCCTGTTTAATTTAATTTAGCATCCCTTTCATACGCACTAGTTTTTAGTGCTACACTTAGAAATTGCCACAAATTGAGCTCGAAAGAGCTCACATTTATTCTTTTACAGCATTGTCGTCTACTTAGAAAAACTTGAAGAGACTCTCTTATTTCCTTACCTTTTCCAGTTTGTGGAATGCTATGCTTTGGCTATGGTTTGAACCTGTCTCCCAGAGACCCGTATGCTGTAAACTTAGTCCCATGTGAAATGGTTTTGAAAAGTCATGGAGCTTTTAAGATTTGGGTGTTAGTTGAAGGCATTTGGGTCGTGACTGCCATTGGGAGGAGCCTGACACTCCTCATATGGAGTGAGTTGGGTCTAGCAAGAGTGGACTGAGTCCTAGGAGAGTAGGTTTGTGTAAAAAAAAAAAAAAAAGAAAAAAAAGAAAGCAAACCTGGCCTCTTCTTCCACCCTTCTGATACACCTCTGTCATATTACAGAGTCCACCAGAAACTGATGTTGCTGCCACAGTTTTGGACTTGCAGAACTATGAGCTAAGTAAACTTCTTTTCTTTACGATTTTTCCAGCCTCATTTTTACAGCAATATGACATGAACTAAGATGCAACACATATCGATATTTCTTGGTGTCTGCCTCCCTCTTTTCTTTACCAGAGCCAGTAACTCAGAATTGTCTCTCTTATCTGGCTTCTACTTCCATTTCCTCTTAATAAATCTGAGTTTTCATTTCTCTTCCCTAAGGGCAGCATATATACTCTAAGGGCCCTGTGGGTACCAGGATACTCTGTGATAATCTCATCACTCCAAACTATCATTTACAAAATCTCTTTCAGTCTGTATAAGATATGTTCAGTTCCTGGGAGAAGTGGCTATTTTGGGGAGGGATATTAATGAGTTTACTATTTAACAATCTTAGCAAGCTATTCTTTTCCATACTTTAAAAGATGCAACATTTAAAACCTTAACAACATTATTAGATTATATTCAGGTGAGTATTTACACAGGTAAAATATGTCCCAAAGAGATAGAATTGTATTTCTAAGTGAGAAAATAAAATACTGGTGACTAAATATAGTAACTGGAAAACTCTTTAGGGGGATGTAAATAATTCTCTTGGGCAGGATACACAGCACGGAAGAAAAGGATGCGAGGAAGAAGTTATATTTAAGTTGCTAAGTGCAAAGTACTGAAGGAAAACTTAGAAAACAAGAATTTCATGGTGAGGCTACCATATCACGATGCTTGCAGGCACTGTTCAGCAGTTTATTTGTAAAAAGTTGATGGGGAGGGCAAACAGAAGCAAAGAAAAGAAAAGATAAGAATAAAAAACGAATAAACATAGTTTAACATTCAAACATGAGAAAAATCATGCAAGTTGGTATGAATTCCTTCAGCATATTATGCAAAATTCTCAGTTCTTCTTACACTGTCTTTTGAAGAACATGTTTATATTAATGTGTTGATTTAAACCATGAAAATCACATAGACATGGCTGGGGATAGTGCAACCCTATAAGAAAAATGTTTGTGCTCAACATTTATGTTGAACTTTTAATTTTTTTCCTGAAGCAGTTTTAAAAAGTGACTGCATTTACTGTGCCTTATTATTAAGCAGATATGGATGCAGTCAACATCAGCAAGGAAAGAACATTTTTGTAACATCTCTCATATATTTTTGTTCCTACAGTAGTAAAATGCCATCCCTTGGTAGTTAGCAATATTTCATATGACCAGCTGCCCTGCATATAACAGAAAAAAACAACATTAAGTATTTACTCTTTGCTAGTTCTAAGCAAATTATATGCTATTTCATATCTTGACATTGGTCTCAAATCAGAGGGTAAAGCAGTGTATTGGTTCTATGATACACAACAAATTACCATAGACATGCTAGTTTGAAAAATTCTTATTTATTATCTTCCAGGTTCTACTGGTCAGGGATCCAGGCATAGTTTAGATGGGTCTTCTTAAATCCATACTCCAGGTGGCACCACAGAGTTTCTCATTAGAGGCTCAGTTCATAAAATTTATGCTACCCATCTGCCCTTGGTGTTCTGCAAAACTCATTTTATTATGACCATAGGCAGTTTGGTCCATCCAAATCTATAGAGAGAAAGAGAGTGAAGGAGTAGGCAAAGTTCGCTACTGAGACAAGGTTATGCCTCATACAGTCTCAAGGAGTGGCACCGTGCCACCTACAACATGTTCTATAGAAGAAAGTCACCTGTTCTAACCACATTCAACGGACAGTGGCAGAGAGAGGTTATACAATGATACAAATTACAGGAGGAGGGAACCTAAGATCATCTTAAAGTCCCTGTCCACCAGGAGACCTACTACAAAATATAAGGTCCTAGCACTTTGCTGCAGGTATGCAGTGATACTTTCTGTGACATAAAAACACAAGGTTATGAATGAAAGTTTTAGTTTGTACTAAGTTGGCTCTTTTCTGAGTCTATTCTTATGCATTAAAAAGTGAAAGCAAGCACCTAGAACAGGGAATTTCCGCAATGACCAAAAAGACCAGGTATTCTGCAAAACATTGTTCCCCAAGTGGGTTCTCAAACCTAAGGTTTATAAATCAGTCTGTCTTTTAAAGGTTTTGATTGCCTCTAATACACATCAAGGAAAGAGCACAGTCATAAGCTGACAATATTCTTTTATAGCTTTATACAAATAGTGGAGGTGATTAACAGGTCCCAGTGAACTGAACCAGTAAGACAGCATGTGAAAGAATGCAAGACAGGTGAGTAGCTGGATCGAATGGCATTTCCAGTTTTAGTTTTCTGAGAAATCTCCATATTGATTTATTTAGTGGCATATCTTCTTAAGAAAATATAAGATTCAAAATGGTCATTAGTTCCCATTAGTTACAATCCTTAGTTATTTTTCAGTGTGATTTAGCAGAAGCAGAAGAGATGAAAGTATTGAAACTCTTGTCATAACTCATTGATGGTAAGCTCACATCATTTTTGGAAGCAAGCATTACTCTGATTCCAAAACCAGAGAAAGATCCAACTAAGAAAGAGAATTACAGGCCAATCTTCCTAATGAACACTGATGCAAAAATTCTTAATAAGATACTGCCAAAGAGACTGCAGCAAATCATCCAAAAGATTGTATACCATGATCAAGTGGGATTCATCACAGGCACGCAGGGGTGTTTCAACATAGGTAAATCCATAAATGTAGTACATCATATTTACAGAGCCAAGGATAAAAGTCATATGATCATTTCAATAGATGCAGAGAAAGCTTTTGACAAAGTCCAGCACCCATTCATGATAAAGACTCTACAGAAAATTGGAATAGATGGTCTTAATCTCAATCTGATAAAAGCTATCTATGACAAACAAATAGCTAACATCATACTAAATGGACAAAAACTGAAACCTTTCACTTTAAAATCAGGAACAAGACAAGGATGTCCACTCTCTCCACTCTTATTCAATGTAGTTCTGGAAACTTTAGCCAGAGCAATCAGACAAGAGAAAGAAATAAAAGGAATAAAGATAGGAAAGGAAGAAGTTAAACTAGCATTATTTGCAGATGACATGATACTCTACCTAGAAGATCCCAAAAATTCCACCAAGAGACTTCTAGATTTAATAAGCAGATTTAGCAATGTAGCTGGTTACAAAGTCAGTACTCAAAAATCAATAGCATTTTTGTATATGAGTAACAATTTCACTGAGAGAGAAATTAGGGAAACAATACCTTTTACAATAGCATCCCAAAAAAATGAAATATTTAGGAATCAATCTAATGAAAGATGTAGAAGACTTCTATACTGAAAACTATAATACTTTGAAAAAGGAGATTGAAGAGGATATTAGAAGACGGAGAGATATCCCATGCTCTTGGGTAGGAAGAATCAATATATTCAGAATGGCCATACTTTCAAAACTGTTATACAGATTCAATGCAATCCCAATCAAAATACCAATAACATGTCTTAAAGAATTAGAGAAAATAATCCTAAAATTCATCTGGAACAAGAAGAGACCTAGAATAGCAAAGGTGATCCTGGGCAAAAAAGACAAGTCGGGGGCATCACAATCCCTGACCTGAAATTATACTATAAAGCTACTGTGATAAAAACAGTGTGGTACTGGCAAAAATACAGACCAAAGGATCAATGGACTAGATTAGAAGATCCATAAACAACTCCAAACACACCAAGCTATCTCATCTTTGACAAAAGTGCCAAACACATTTACTGGAAGAAAGATAACCTTTTTAATAAATGGTGTTGGAAAAACTGACTTTCCACATGCTGAAGATTAAGATTGGACTCATATCTTTCACCATGTACTAAGATATAATCTAAATGGATTAAAGATCACAGCATTAAAATAGAAACATTAAATCTGCTGGAAGATAGAATAGATAAGACTCTTGAAGACATTGATGTAGGCAAAGACTTTATGAAGAAAAGCCAGACTGCACAGGAGTTATCACAAAGAATCAACAAATGGGATCTCATCCTACCGAAAAGCTTTGCACAGCAAGAGAAACCACCAACAGTGTGAAGAGACTACCCACAATCTGGGAGAAAATGTTTGCCAGCTGTCCATCAGATAAAGGATTAATATCAAAGATGCATAAAGAACTTAAAAAAATCAATCCCCCAAGATTTAAAGACCCAATCCAAAAATGGACATGTGAGATGAACACACACTTCTCAGAAGAAGTATAAACAGCAAATAAGTACGTTAAAAAATGTCACCCAGCACTGGCCATTCGAGAGATGCAAATGAAAGTAACACTGAGATTCCACCTCACCCCAAAAGGAATGGCTACTATTAAGAATTCAACAAATAACAAATTCTGGAGGGTCTGTGGGCAAAAAGGAACCCTTCTCCACTGTTGGTGGGAATGCAGGCTGGTGTAACCACTGTGAAAGTCAGTGGGGAGATTCCTCAAAAAGCTAAGATTGGAGGTCCCATTTGACCCGGTTATTCCCCTTCTGGGTATGTTCCCAAAGGAATTAAAAATATCCAACCACAGTGATATATGTACACCTATGTTCATAGCTGCCCAGTTCATAATAGCTAGATCTTGAAAACAACCTAAATGCCCCTTAACTGAGGAATGGATAAAAAAGATGTGGTATTTTTATAATGGAATACTGATCAGCTATAAAGAACGATAAACTAGACATTTTCACTCTTAAATGGGTGAGTGCTGAAAATATACTTCTCAGTGGATTAAATAAGTCACACATACACAACCATCACATTGTTGCACTTGTGTGATGAACTGAATCTATGCATATAAAAAATTACATGACAGTTAAAGAAAAAGAATTTTGAGTGAAAAGTAGTTTTCTCAGGGTCATCTTCAGATTTCATTTTTAATGTGAAATGTTTATTTGAAAGCAATAGAGCAATCATAATAGAAAAGATAGTCATATAGCTGGTTTCTCTTGATTCACTGAGGCAAAAGATTTGTGCTAATAATTTTTTGGATAATGTTTCATGTTCATATCTTTTATACTAAATAATTTCTGTGAATATAATAATATGCAATGTGCTGATGATTGTTACTCTCTTATTGGCTGGTTGTGAAATTGTTTTGCTTTGGTTTCTTACTTTCCTTTTGTTTAAAATAAAAAAAATTTTAAAAAAATAAAAAGAAACCTGTCATAACTGGTAAGCTCATATCATTGATTTCTAGGCACTCATTAATTAATCTATCATAATAAATTAAAAGAAAATTTAACAGAAATACATAATGTGTATTTTCAAATAAACATCCATACAATTTACATTGAAAGCATGTTTTGGCTTAACCAATTCACAATATATTTCCACTATCATAAATTCAAAATTTATGAAATAAAACCCACACTCTCTTTTCAGGCAGCTGACCAGAAAAATTGCATCTCTGATCTTTGCTGATTGTTTTATGTGGTGAAATGAAAAATTAGATTTACGTATTTGATTAGATGAGCTAAAATCACCAAAAGTGAGAAAGGTAGCCATTTTCAACTTTTTCTTGACAACATTTTAGTTTTTTAATCTTGAACTTGTTTACCTTATTTTTTATACACAAATACATTTTAAGAAAAGCTATAAGGTAGAAGGTAAGGATGATTTTATTTTCTGTTTTATTTTCCTTATCGCACTCATACTTGTTACCATTATCATTACTGACATAGTTCTGTTTGAAATTTAGCCATTTACAGAGCAATAAATCTCATATTTGAAAGGATTCTTTGGAAGGAAACATGAAAAAGTTTTGTAAATTTATTGGCACAGACATAAAGTTAACACTTAAAATACTTGAGTAATGACCAAGCTTTGTAACTAAATGGAAGAGAACAGGAATGAGCCTTGGGTTAACGGAGAGTATCATAAATCAAATAAGATTAAATCAAAAAGTTAGCTCTGTGCTTTTATCCTTAAATCCATATGTTCTTCTATTAAAAAAAAGTATATAACATTTTAACATTACTTTACACCACTAAAGGGGGGGGTCTGAGAAATTCGCATAACAGCTAAATAATACCATCTATAAATTTATTATGAAGGCACTTAAATATCATTTTCTAAGTTTTGCTCAATTCTATTTAAAATAAGTTCAGTTTTTTTTAAATGTCAAGAAATAGTCTGATCTTAAGGATTGTAGCAAGGGATGTTAATTTTTTTATCCATCAGAAGTTAACTATTTTAGTGTTTTTCAAAAGACTTTCCTCTAATAAACTTCATGAATCTTGACAAAGAAACTGGTTCTTATTAATTTTACTTCATTTCCCTAACTTGCTATCTACTTAGTAATTTTTGCACATGCATATGCATATATAAACATATGTGTTTGTAGCACAGACATATTTGAACATATTGATAACATGTTCTTTTTATAACATTCATCATAGGTTAATCACCTAAAGGCATGTGCTTTAATTGTTAGTAATCTCTGCTCAACAGATATATTTCTATTTTTCTTGTGGACAGGTTACAATTATATATTTTTTCCTTTATTCTTTTTTAATATTGACCTTGGTCCTTTTTTAAATCAATTATATGAAAGCAGAGAGAGTGCAAGTTACTTATGGAAAAAAATAATTGAGCAGGTATGAGATTTTCCATGTGTTCTTTCCCCTACTATAGCAACCAGTGCCATTTCAGATGGGGGAAGATTTGCTCTTGGTAAAGAAGATATAGATCATAGCATTAGCTAGCTTGAGACCAACATCTAAGAAGATAGAAAATTATCCTACACATTTCATTTTAATTTCTGAAATTTTGGTTTTGTTACTGTAGCATCCCCTAAACCATTCTGACCAGCATGCGCAAGTATTAGTAACTGGAAAATTAAAACAAAACAAAACAAAACAAATAATGTCTATATCTGTTACTCTCAACAGCCCTTTTGAACCTAATGATAAGCACTATTACAACCATTGTCAAATTCCTCTCATCTTGTTTTGTAAACCTATACTGTTATTGTAAAAAAATTATATATACATATGACCTTACAAATATATGTGCTTAATTACACTGAATTGTATAAGTTACTTCATTACTCATTTTGAGTCTCCTCTAAAGTCTATTAGAGCTAAGAAATAAGACATAAGTGCAGTTTTTCGTGTTAACAGAGGTGTTTATCAATATTGACCAGCAACAAGCAATGCTTCTTGGGGAAGTCCCCATACGTAACTAGTAAATTAATGCATTTAGTCATTCATCAATAAACAATTTTTCTATATCTATTGTGTACCACACTTGGAAGTTCCTAAAACATCACATTGAACATTAGATCTTTGTTGTGATGCTTCTGCTTTTATCTAAGGAAGACAGATTGTAAAGAACAAATACAACAATTACTTAACAATTCAGGGAAAAGATAGAGTAGGACAGAGGGGATTGAAGACACTGAAGAAGACAGTATCTTTTTAAAGGTCTTCTGGATAGATTTTCATTCTGAGTCTAGTCTGAGAGAAGTCTGAAAAGAAGGTGCACTCAAATAGCCTTCAAAAGAGAATCTGATGAAGGCAGTGTTTACAGAGATATAAGTTGAGTTAGATAATGATGAGGAACTTCAAGGCTATTGAAAGAAGAAAACTGTTTCTAAGCCTGAAACACAAAGGTCAATGCACTGGGAATAAAGCCCTTGGGGAGTTGGCACCATGAAACAAGCAAAGACACAAAAGCTGAAGTTAGAGTCCCTCACTATCAGAACTGCAGATGCAAGCAGGAGAGGAGAAGGATAAAGGACCCTGACATAACCTCTTTCTCTTGCCTGTCTCTGCTGTTCATGGACTCCAAGGGAAGCAACTGGCAAGGTACTCTTAGAGATACCATCTGCAGTTTCTAATCCAGAGATACAAAACTGAGAGGGACAAAGGTGGGGCCCAGACTTATGAGGGCAATGGAGGGCTCTGGCCCAGTAGGTCTTACTGAAAATATGATATTTGAGGGAGATTTGAAGCCAAGAGATATTCTTGCCTACATCTGGGGGATAGACTGATCTACAATGTAGAATTAATTGATATAAAGGCCCTGAAATGGAAATTGTCTTGATAAGCTTGAGGAACACCAAAATGTATCAAGAGAGGTGAAGTGGTGAGAAAGGAAATAAGAAGCAAAGTGAAAAAATGTAGCAGATACCCAAATCATTCAGTGCCTGATGGAATTTAAGCTCTACTATGAATGAAATGCCAAGGTGGGAGAGATTGCGTCTGGCCTGGAGCCAGGAAAAGGCTGGTCACAGAGTTGCACAGTGTGCATGAAACCACGCTAACTCTCGTGAGTAAAAGTATGTAATTAAAACACTACAGACTCAATCAAAATATAATGACAGCAGACGAATGGCAGCCTGAATTCCCACTCTCTACCTCATGACCCCACATCACCTTCCCTGATCAAATGTCTGCTTCCTTCTTGTGGTGCTTTGGTCTGTCCTTCCGTATGTTGCCATCAATATGCAGTCCCTCAACATAACTATTTTTCTTACAAATACAAATATTATACCCAGACAATCACAAAGCCAGAAAAACTAAATCCACCTGAAGTTATGTCAGTACTTTCCCAAGCTCCTTTCTATCCCTTCCCCCTCCCTCTTCACACCTCATTCCTCTCCTCCCTCCCTATTCGCTTGCTCTTTTCCTTTTTTCTTCCTTTTTAACCTTCCTGTTCCTTCTTTCTTTCTTAGACAATATTGATCATTTCTAACATACCTATCTAAGTGTTAACCACTGATATACTCCACACTATCATGAAACAAACAATTCATTTGGGGAGGTGGAAAAGAGCACAACATCTGTTAAAATGTTTAGTGTCAGAAGGCCGGGGATATAGCTCAGGGTCACAGTGTCTGCCTGGCAAGTGTGAGGCCCTCAGTTCAATTCTCACCACTAAAGTAAATAAATAAATGATAAATAAATAGGCACATTAAAGTGTTCAGTGTTTTATGTGCTTACTAATACATTTTATCTATAGTTTTCAAAATTATAAATCTCTCTTACAGTCAACAATCTAGGTTCATGACCTTTCTATTAGATATGAGATAGATACTAGTTACCAACTTAACTAGAAATATCTCTGAAAGGTCCTGGCTCCATCTTCCTCTCCAATGGGAGATGTTCTTCAAAAACAGGGGCTGGGTGGTCAGGATCCTTTCTTTTGTGTAATCAAGAAGAAATAGGAGAGCCGGGTGTGGTGGCATATGCCTTTAATCCCAGCACTCAGGAGACTGAAGTAGGAGGAGTGTTGTGAGTTCGAGGCTGGCTTGAGCTACAACATGAGTACAAGGCCACCCTGAGCTATATAGTGCAACCCTGCCTCAAAAAACTAGGGCTGGGAGATTGGCTCAGTGGCTTAAGCGCCTATCCAGCAGGCATGAGGTTGTGAGTTTGATCCCCGGTGCTGCAATAAAGAAAGAAAGAAAGAAAGAAAGAAAGAAAGAAAGAAAGAAAGAAAGAAAGAAAAGAAGAAGAAGAAATAGGAGATCAAAGTTGAACTCTTTATCATAATTGAGTGTGCTCATCTCCTGGCACAGCCATAGTAAATCACCTCAAACCGAATGCCTTATAAAAGGGAGTTTGCAGGTGGGTAGCGCACAACCAGCATGTTAGCCGCATTGGGTTCTGCTGAGTTCTCCTTTTCTGGTTTGTGTATGACTGTACTGGTGATGTGTCCTCACATGACTTTCCTTCTGAATTCTCTAGGGTCTCCTACTTCTGTTAAAAGAACACCATTTCCACTGGGTTGCGTCCAACCACTATTACCTAACTTAAATTTAATGACTGCCTTAAGGACCTTCTTTTCATTTCCTAGATAGTCATATTAAAGTTTAGGGTCAAACATGTGACTTTTGGGGGGATACGGTTCAGTTTATTATGATGAACTTGGGCAACAGGTATATCTTTCTTCTTGCTTTCTTTATGACATTAAAATAGTTTGAAACATAGATATTTGAGTTAGCTGGCATCCCCAAATGACAATGTTTAGAAGAGACTCAGCTGATTTGCTGGTGAATCTAAGGCAAATAAGGCATTCTCCTGTTATTCCCAACTTCGATCAATACACCCCACAAAATTCTAGTAGTTTTTCAAGTCATTTTTTTCTCCTCGCTGTTTTTCATTGCTGTTTTCTCACTCTGAATACTACCAAGGACTCATTCAAACTACAAAACTATCTTCACAATGGAGGAATAGAAATGCCAGCTCCGCAAATACAGGATGCTGGTCAACCGATCCCATGTCTTCTCCCTTGAACCTGACTATTTGTAAAATGAGGGAGGCTTTTCATCTCCCTCTGCCTACTGGTGTTACTATTATTTTCTTTAACTGATGCCATTTTGTCAGGTCCTGTCTTGAGTATTTCTCAGCTATTTTGCCTTTTATATGCTTTGTATTTGTTAAAATTTCTGTAAGCCTATTATGTTCCACTATGCCTTCTCTATTATCTTGCTCTTGATTATACAGAAATACAAGGAATTATGCAATATCATAAGATCATTGATTATAAGATAGGATAAATTCCAGTGCCAGAATGAACCTCATGATAGAGAACAAAAAGGGAGAAAGTTTTCTGAATATCATTGAGGAATTATAAATATCCAGAAATTCGTTCAATTTCACAAATGTCTTTTTCTTTTTCAACAGACTCTAAGTGATTTGGCAACTTACTGGATCAATCATGCGTTACAATGATTCCAAACTTTTAGAGAAATTGGAGCAATAAAAAATGGCTAGTGGCCAGAATTAAACTTCCAAAGAATAAAGAATGAAAACTAGCTGTAACAGTAACAGATATACCAAGCTAAAATGATGGGTATTTGATGCAAAAGGTTATGTATTTATTTATTTATTTATTTATTTATTTATTTTTGGTACTGGAGATCAAACTCACAACCTCACACCTGTGAGCCTGGTGCTTAGGCCACTGAGCTAAAACCCTGGCCCTATTTTTTGAGACAGGTTCTCACTAAGCAGTTCAGCCTGGCCTTGAACTCACTTTGTAGCCCAGGCTGGTTTCGAACTCATGACAATCCTCCTGCCTCAGCCTCCTGAGTGCTGGGATTAAAGGTGTGCACCACCACACCCAGCTGCAAAACGTTAAGATGAGTGAGAATGTATTGAAGAAATCATTGACTTTCAATGTAGTTGAAATTGTAGGAAACAACAAAACTGAGAAAAACAGTTCTGTTAATTTGACTTCAGATAACCAAACTGAAACAATATTTCCCATGGCTAAATTCAGATCACATCTAAGACTCTGAGAAGAAATAGCTATATATTAATATTTTGTGTTGCTTGCTAACTTGCAAAAATACACATACTTAATCTAAACAAGTATTATATAAGATGAATTATTTTATGTGTATTTTATATTCCAAGTTCACTGGACTATTTGTACTATTGACACTGGAAAAATAAACAAAAGCAATTGAAAATTTCTATTTTAGAGAACCATTTGGGATGGATTTTCTCTAGAAATGAATGACAAAATATCTTTCAGTGGCTCAATATTCACTCACAGTTGATTTTTAAAGCATCCTTCTCATCCCTCCTTGGGCTTTAAAAATAATCATTAGTAGTAAAGTGCTCTACCAACACTGTAAAAATGTTCCACATCTGATGTTTTGTAATTGTGTATATGCATATGTGAGTGCGTGTAAAAATGGTGTTATAAGTTTTTGGCCTATATTTATAAAACTGAACTTGAGATGAATATGTAATTATTCCTATAGACCATGGATTTGTAAAAACAACCTATAAAGTACCTCTCTCTTAACTTACCCATTTTCTAGTCCACAATGACCTCTATTATATTTTCACCTCTCTCTTTCTTCTCTCTCTGTTTCTGTCTCTCTTTCTCTGTCTACACTTACACACACATCTTGCTTTTCTTCAATAAGCACTTTACCAAATTATCTGGATGCAACCACCTCACTTATCATAGAAAATATGCCTCCACACAGGAGTACTTACACGCTAGATTTGCCATATGTTACCAGTTTTGCAAAAGTAGGATGTATAGCCACACCCATCCAAACCATTGATTCTATACAAAGGTTATGTGCAACAAGTACAAGGTTATCTAGCCATCTGAATCTAGCATCTTCAGTACATTTTTGTCTTAAAATAATTGATAAAATGCGTTTTCATTTTTGTAGTTCAAAGTATTTTTTATAAAGTCTCATGTAAGACATTCCAACATGCATTCTAATTTCAACATTAATCATACTGAGACTTTCCACTTAACAGAGATAGGCATCCCACTTCAGTTAAAAAATGAGTCAAGATATTTATATTTAAATGGCATAGTTAAGGAAATAAACTTGATTAAAGTAGGTCACTTTTCACATAAGTAAAAGGCAAAAATAAGCTAAAAGACAAACTTCTCCCATCTAGTTATATTCTAGTCTATCCTGTCACCAATAGACCCTATTCTTTTTTAATAATATGTCTAAATTAACCCTATCATTTTCTACTAAAGCTTTAATTAACCTTACCTCTCACAAGTTGTCTCCTTGTATTTTCCTTAGTCACTCAGCAACCCCCCCACTATCTTGGCACACTTGAAGGTTGTGAACGATGTATAAACAAAAAATATCAAGAACTGATCAGTATAATGGGAAAGCAGAATTGAATGTCGAAGACAAGAAGCAAAACGACTGACGATGCCAGACCAGTTAAATTTTCAACTACCATGGTCACATTGTTGTTTCTGGAATGCATTATTTAGGTAAAGGTTAATGAATATTAGAATGAACACAATTTATTTGAGACATAATGAAACTTTTGTTCCTTTCAAGTGCTGTTGATCTAATGTCATGAAACAAGATAAATGATAATGGAATTACCTTTTTCTAATTAAATTAAGGCACCTAGGAAACCTACACATGTCTCCAAATGATTTCTAGGCACTAAACTACGTTTTCATTAATTAATTTTTATTAATGTACAATTGCAGAAAGGCTATATTTCATTTACCATTTCAACACAAGTGGAAACCTGTGGTCTACTTCTTTTGAATCAGAATGCTAAGTAATAACGTGTTGATTAATCACACATTTGAATCTTTGCAGATGGCCTTTGACAATAATCTAGCAAAGTGTTCAATAACTTTAGAAAACTCTATAGAAATAATTATCTATTCACCAGGTCTTCAATATAAAATTTCTGAAAAGCAAGCAGTGAGTATGAATTAGAGGAACTACATATTTTGTGGTATACATTAACAAATGTATTAAGCTCTCCTTAAACATTCATAGTTTCATTTGCAAAGCACAAGAGTCAGGCTGTGTAGCAGAGTCTGGTTTGCTGGTCACTGAATCCATTATACTTCTTACCGGGTTTGCAATTTTAACCTATGCTCACAAGCTCTTCTCATGAACCATCCTCTGCTGTTTTCCTCCCTTATGTGACAAACTTGGGAAAGAATTGAAAATGGTGAAACATGAAGATTGAAAAATCTAGCAGGTATAATGTATAGGTAATACAAGACACCCAGAACCGAAATATCCATGATGAATGTCGTATTAATATGACAAATGACTATTTTGTGATGATGCTCTTTTGCATTAATCTATTATAGCAGCAATTATTGCCTCAACTAGTATAGATTATACCAATTATCAAAAGAAAATAATGATATTATTTTACTAAAATCATTCTATACCACCCAAACCATCGAAATGGCATCATTGTACAGTGGAGGCCGCATGTGACATGGGACGGCTAGTAATGCAGCCTCACAGGATTACAAGTGTATAATTTTAGTGATATTTCTCCACACTCAGTTGCATGGAGGAATGCATAGGCAACAAAGGCACATTGTTCAGGGGCCAGCTCAGTTCAGTGCTAACTCCGCCTTCCAGTCCAGCCCCCCACAGTCAGTAGAACCAAAACCCATATGTGGCAGACCTTAAGTGCTCTTCTGCAACTTGGTGTGTAAAACACAGTCATTGCCACCAATAGTATTGCAACCTACATATGTATTTGCTGTGAGACAGGCATTTGCTATTAAGCAGACATATGTGGTGATTATTAAATTATTATATTTCGGCGTATGTTATTCTGTAAAATGATTTTGTAAGTTTAAATATAAAGAGCAGGGAATTTTGTTAGTTATTCATTGGCTATATTATATATTTTATGTTCCTATTCATTCAGTGTGGTCCAGACAAGCCAAAAGTTTCAGCTCCCACATTCTACTCCATGGTTAAAGGGCAATCATGAATGTCCCTTGTATGGAATTAAAAAAATGTATAATTTGCTGCTCTCGTATCTATCAGAATCTCGGAAATAGCTAAATATTTGGATGATCTATCTCGGGTTCATTAACATGGCCTATTTATCTATTAACAAAGCTATTTTGGAGTTTTTCAATTTATTTATTTATTAGTACATATATGAGATACATATGAATATATTTGGCTTGGTGAATTGGTACATTTATTGATAGACTTTTGATCCTTTCTACTTCCCCTCCTTTGCTCTCCCCCCGCAACTTCTCCCCACTTAGTGCACACATTTTTTCAGCTTTGTGCCCTCAGTGCCTATCACAGATGACAAAGATACAGGATTTTAGAAAGAACATGAGCCCTGGGCCATTTGTTACCTATCCATCTCTGTCCAACAAATTTATCCAACATTTATCAATTTAAGCCAAGTTTATTGTTGCAGTTGCTATTGCCTAGGAAGTCGGACCTGGATTAGTTGTTTTTTCATTTTACAATCTCTCAAAAACCGACAAGAAAAGTGCTTGCAGAGAACAAAGTGTCTTCTGCAGCAGAAATCATGAAAATAGCGCTGCCGGTCTAACACTGGTAGCCACTGGCAATGGCTCAGTACCTCAAGGTTTGTCAGAGTAAGGATGCAACTCTGAGCGAGCCACAGCGGGGAATGTCTTCTGTAGGGCCCTTTCATACAGCAGCTTATTTTATGAAAAACCAGCAAGAGCGAGCTAGCTAGCAAGGCACAAGTCAGCACCACTTGTAACCTAATAATAACAGTGACAGCCCTCAATGTATAAAGATTCCCTTGATTATGTATCAGAGTATATAAGGGTAGGGAATTACAGCAGGCTGCAAATCCCAGGAGGCAAGGCCACTGGGTGCAACCTCAGAGGCTTCCTTGAGGTCATCTTTAAAGTCATTCATGATCATAACTCACAAGTAACACGATTAGAAGTCCTACTTGGATATTGATAAGGATTTTTTTCTTGTTATTTTTCTCTATTGCCATTAGACATTCTGTGAAAAGAAAAAAAAGCAAGGAATAAAAAAAAGACAAGGAGAATGATTAGAAAGAGAAAAAGGAATAGAGAGAAAAGCTAATGAAAATATTGACTCCTATGAATTTTACTTTTTATTATTCAGTGTGTTTATCTTACCGCACACAAAGGGTGCACAGTGTGGATATTAACACAGTGAGAATCACTGAGTGTGTAGACTGAGGCAGAGAGGATTGAGAAGATTAACAGATTTACAATGCAAATGCATATATGAGGTAAAAAATATAAATAGAAGAGGACAAGAAATGGTACTTTTATAAAAATCAAACAGAGTACGTCTGAGCTAGCTAGGAGTACAGCTATAATGCATCAGATCACTGATAGATGATTTTGTCAAATGATGATGAGATATTTTTAGTGATCTAATAAATCTCATTTGGTGCAACCTATTTTCATTATAAGGCCCAAATTATGTGAAATAACATTGCCTAGAGTGTATGCTGAATTTTATTAGCTGCTTTAGTTTGGATTTTCTTATTTGGTTCACATAAATCACTCCCTTCCAAGATATGCTTATTTGTCACATCAGCTTACATTTGAAAGTTCTTCCTTGGATCTCTATCACAGGAAAGATAAAATCCACACATCTTATCCTAACTGCAAAATAGTTCCAGAACTGCCTTACTACTCCCTTTTCCCCACTCTAGACTGTCTCTATCCGTTCCAGCCAGCTGGGACCCTTTGTCTCCTATACATGTATTTGCTTCATGTATTTGGACATAGTGGAGGTCATTTCTCAACTTCAGCATTGCTGGTATTTTGGGTGATAGGTTTTTCTCTTGTGAGTGCTGTCCTATGGATTGTTGGCTATAAAGTATCAACCTTAACCTCTATCCCCTAGTTGGTAGTAGTAACCTCACATACATATGATGAACAAAAATGTCTCCAGACACTACCAAATACTCTGAAGGGACAGCAAAAACTCACTGAGCCTGAGAAACATGACTGTATGTATTTTAGCTTTCTGTTTTCTTGATCTGGAAAATCTTGCTCCAATTTTCACTACTGACTTAGCCTTTCACATTCTTCAGAAGTTGTGTCTGCTAAAAAATGCTACGAACAAATTATTTGTGTTTCCTCCCCCAGTACAAAGGTTGCAGACTTAACCTGTAATGTGATGGGATTCGAGGTACAGACATAGGTACAAAAATTACAGAATTCCAAATAAAAATTTTACTATAAATTTTCTTTTTGAGAACACAACAAGTATGAGAATAAGTATTTTATCTATTATGTCCACTTTTTCACTTATCTATAGACACTGTGATAAAAATATTCAATGAATGTTTAAACTTTAAAATCACATTAGAGTAAAGGATATTGTCATTAATTCCCTCCCAAATACTCCCCCTCGCTTTGAGCACACATCCCATTCTTTTTGCCATTTTCTGAAGCAGAAGTGAAAATATCAAATAATTCAGTATCTGATACTGTCATAGCTATATTTTCATTGCTGAGAAACAGCACTCAACACCCACAAATCAAAGGAGGAAGGGTTTATTTTGGCTTACAGTTTGTGCAGGTTTTAGTCTATTGTCAGCTGGCTCCAAGGCAGGATGGAATGGCAGGAAGAAGGTCATGTTGTGGAGAAACAGCTGATGGCATAGCAGGCAGGAAGCAGAGTGGAATCAAGGGATGAGGAAAGATATACTCCTTTCCAGGCCATATCCACTATGAGCCAACTATCAAGTAGACTTCACCTCCTAACATCATGCCCAGATATAAACCCATCAGTTTACTAATCCATCGATAAGTAAAACAACATGCCCAATGATCCAGTCTCCTATAAAAAGCCCCACCAAGGGCACATGAGAATTTAGGGGTACATTTTAGATGTAAACCATAACAGGAACATTTTCCATATTAATATATGTTGGTTAATTTTTTCCCCAATGCTGAGGTTGAACCCAGTGCATTTGCACTAAGTTATAACTCTACCTCTTTATATTTATTTGTTTTATTTTTTTAAATTTTGAGACAGTCTCAATAATTTGCTAATTTATCCAAGCTGGTCTTGAACTTATGATTCTCCTGCCTCAGTCTCCCAAAGTGCTGGAATGAGAGGCATGTAATACCATGCCAAGATGTTATTTAATATGATTACAATTGTAATTTTATTAATATTTTGAGTTGAAACATTGAACTCTGACTCCCTGATTGCTTTAAATGAACATGTAACTTCAGATTTGATTTAGATACAGCCATATAATTATTCTCTATTTTATGTTTCTATTACAACATGCTCATTTGGGGGTGAGGAATTCTTCACTCATGAAGGAAATTTTCTGTTGGGCACTATATTTATAACCAAAGAGATTTATTCATACTGAATTCACCCCATAAGTAAAAAAAAGCACTATACCACAACATGGACTATTTCTCGAATCATCGACCAGTTTTGTGAGGAGAGTTCAATAGAGGCTTCCAGAATGTAAAATATGTATATAACATAGCAAAAGAAAACAGGTATCAAGATAAACATGACAATATTCATACACCAGTACTCTGAGTCAAGATGATAGGCTTATTAATAAAAATACACGCACAGAATAGCAAACCTGTAAGCAGTCACAGAAATTCCTGAAAAACATGAAATTTATAAAATACATAATTTCTAAAATAAAGTTAAAATAAGAATAATTTTTGTACTTAGAACTCAGTAGCTAGCCTTGAAGAATAAACAGTGAGAATTTAATGAACTCAGAATATCAGCTAGCTTGACAAATGTAAAGAGAGATGGACTGGTGATAGATATTATGGTACACAGAGTAATTCCCTCCAAAGTAGTCCATGACTCAATCCCTAGACTCTGCGAACACATCATTTTCCATAACAAAGGAGACTGTACAGATGCCATTAATTTAAGGAACTTAAACCAGGAGATTGTTAGGAGTTATGTTAGGCATAATATTATCACGAGGGGTCTTAAAAGATGAAAGAATGGGACAGAAGGATCAGTGAAGGGGATCTGACAAGGGAAGTATGGATCAGAGTCAGAAAGGGTAAGGGGCTACTACAACGGTGGGCTTTAAGTACTATGAGAGAGGAAGTCTCCATAAACCAAGGAAACTGGAAAAGGAAAGGAAGAGTTCTGAGTAAAAACTCCAGAAAGTCTTCTGAAAAGAATGCAGGCTTATCAATACCTGTCACATCCCTTTTGGACTTTTCAACTTTAGAACTCTAAGAAAATAAGCTTGTGTTAAGTCATTGTACTCATGACTTATTCTGTAGTTAAAATTTGACTATATTTGTTTTTTGATCTGAGTTTGTGTGTCTTCTGTCACTACTATTTCTTAAATATAGTTGTTTGGTTGAACATTTTTATAATAAAGTATGTGAAAAAATAAATAAATAAGTCAACATAGAATAAAAGTAAAGGGAAAAGAGTGTCTTAGATATCAACAGTACTAAAACTGGGTTGATCAGTAGGAAGGCTTTTTTCTTCTTATGAATTTTGGTTTGGGGCACATGGCAGCAGCAGCTGGTCCTGAAATGTTTGGTCTTGCTTAATCCTATTGCTCTCAATATTGCTTTATGTCACACAAGTGGAAATTCCGGTTTATATGCCTCCCTCCTAGGAGTATTTCATGCAGGTGGGATGTGAAGAATCAGAATAATTGAATTCTACAGCTGCCTATTTTTTACTGTTTTTATATTCTATCATGAAAGAAAGATAAATAAATATTAAATAAATAAATAGGTGTGGAGGGTGCCTAAATGGGAGGACAAGAAGAAAAATACTTTCAAATATATTTACAGAAAGGTTTCAATAGTAGAAAATAAAACCTTCAAAAATACTGAATTTCAAAAATGGTTAAGATGGACTCAGAAATAAATTTTTTTTCCACCTAGGACTAGATTACTGAGACTGGTCCAGGAAAAAAAGAATGTTTCTATCTTTTATTAAGTGTTGAGAGGGCTCTAGACAAAGCCCTAGATCAAAGACCGAGTTCTTTTAATTAGGTAATTCTTAATATGCCAGAATTAGTCATCAGGCCTGAAGGTGTCACTTCATTTACTCATCATCCTACTTTACAAATGGACTTGACTCACTTTCTGGTTTAAAATACCTAAGAGCAGCACATTAGCAGATATCAGAGCCAGAGTAAAAACAATTTTTGCTTTTTGATGGTAAGATGAACCCAGCTTTCCTTACAGAGATTTTCCTAATTTCCCTGTGTTCTTGTTATATGCAGACCAGATGGAAATAGCAATTTAATAAACAGTAACAACACCCCACCAAAAAAACTGTCCTTCTCTTTTCTAGCCATATGGATGTCCTAAACAAGACCCACCAATAAGATTCTGCTTGAAGAAATCTAGAACATGCAACATGGAATTTAGAACTGAATAGGATAAGAGCAAGCACTTGTGGGAGGTTCCTGATTAGATAGTATCCCTCAGGCCTTCATTATCTAGTTGACCCTTCTCAAGGCCTGATTTATTCAACTTTACAAATGAAGCAATACATAAATTCTTCATATTATCACTGAGTATCATAATTTGAAAACAAAAAATCTTATGTTTTATCATTTATTTTTTAAAAAACCTCTTGGCAATTTCCTTTTGTTAAACCAGTAATTTGGTTTTAAAATATTTTGCATGGGTGTCAATGTCTAATTTTTCTTCATATTTAAGAAAGAAATTAACAACCCATGACGGCATACTCACACAAGTACTATAGTTAGCCACTTTTGTATGTTATTTTCTTTTAGTCATAACTACTTCAATTGAGATATAACTTGTTTGTTTGTTTTTGCTGCTACTGCTGTTGTTGTTGTTTGTTTTTGTTTTGTTTTGTTTTGTTTGAGACAGCATCTCACAATGCAGTTCAGTTTGGCCTTAGATGTACTGTGTAGCTCAGGCTGGCCTTGAACTTGCTGAGATCCTCCTGCCTCAACCTCCTGAGTGCTGGGATTACAAGTGTACATCATCAAACTTGGCTCTAACTTGGTTTTAAAAGGTTTTTATTACTTTATTATTCCTTCTTTTTCATTGAAGGGATAACATTATAGCAAATAGGGGAAAAATTAAAGTCACATACCCATGTGTAAGATACAATGAATGCATATGTGCTTGTATATTTCTGTATTTCAGCACTTCCTGTGTTCTGAATATCCAGAGACTGGGAAACATACATTCGCCTATACTGCTTAAAGTCAGCATTCCTTTTCTTTAATTTCTAGTCAATAAACTGAGATTCCCATGTGGCATGTAGTTTGTCTAAGGTAATATATATCACACAGAGACCAGGTGGCAGAGGGAAGATAGGAAGGAAAGTTTGTGTGACGACAAACCCTGTCACAGGGACAGCCAGTTCTTACAAAAGGGCTTCTCGGCAGAGGACTATATCCTCTAGATATTTATCACCTTTTGATTTGCTCACGAGTCTTATATTGAGTTTGTCTCTTTTTGATTATAGGACAATTTAACCTTAAGAAAAACAGGAAAGAAGAAACTGTTTATAAATTCCCAGTGACATTTAAAGCAGAAACAGCTGCTGGGTTATGTTGATCTTGAATGAATAGAGGCAGTTCTTGCAGGTGGGTGGACTTTGGATTTCATGTACATTGTCATTTTACTCTTTGAAGAAACATGGAGAAAGCTGAGGGGACTTATTTATTGCATTTTTAATAAAACTAAATTCAGTAATGTAATATAAAATGACAGCACTTGATTGCATTCACTGATGAACCTAGTTCCTGAATTTCTATTAATAGTTATAAATAAGCCCAAGGGGATTTTGTCCAAGTCTTCACCTTTGAACACGGTTTTGGGATTCAAATAATAAATGGATTTACTTTGAGGTGATCAACACATAAATCACTAGTATTGACTTAAATCTTTTTAGTATATTCCTTAATAAACAAATACACACATGTTTCTTACTCTAGCTAAATTCCATACGCTTACAGCTTTTTACAAAACTGAAAAAATGAAGACAACTATAGGGACTATCAGGTGAACCAGAAGTCTAATACATTTCAAGCAAATAAGATAAATTCGAGATAAAATCTTTAATGAGAGTATTTAAATTGCCAACCATACATGACTATGGTATTGACTACTTAATATGACTTCTGAATTTATTTATTTTTTATTATTCAACTCTAGAGATAACACAATTTTCTTAATACTGTTCTTAGAAATTCAAATTCCTGTAGATTTATTTCAAATATTCTGTGAAGTCATATTTTCCTTCAAGACTCACGGCTGTTGAAGTCCATATTTTAAATTATTTTGTTTAGCCCTATGAAGTTTGATAAAACCATTGGCGCCAACAGGATCTTTAATAATAAAGAGATTCATCTGGTTTTTCTCAAGACAGATTTTCAGTCAAAATCTAGGAAGTAAGTGACTTACTTGGGAATGTGACTTTTAGGGAGATTCAGGGACCTCAGAAAGAACAAGATAAGACAGGAAATTCATCCAAAAATGTGTTGCTCAACTGGTCACCTACAGGGAAGTGTTTTCTCGATCCAAGGGAATTCTAAAAAACTTCTGTTATGTCTCAAATTCCCTATCACAGAATTTAAGAAAGGAAATACTTTATCTGTTGTTCTATCACCAGCACAAAAGTATGATGTGTGTCAGATTGCCAGATCCTTCAAGAGGCACACACCCTCCTTGTCAGAGAAACCACTGTGCATAGTCAAGATACTATCAACACACTCCTGTGTCAAGATGCTGAAAGAATCCATGAATTTACAAGGATAGTGACTGAAATAAGATATGAGTCCAAGACAACTTGCAGCCGTCCATTTAAGAAGGCTTCCCATTCACTAAACATTAAAACCTTACAGAAATTTTGGAATATTACATTTTTATATGAAGCTGAAGCAATCAAAACACATTTAAAAATTTCAAGAGGTAATGCAAAGACATTCTGTAGTGAAATATTCTTACTGAGTCTTATTCGTGGATGTTTTAGAATTAGCTTTATCAGTTTAACTGTATCTCATTTGCTGTATTGATGTCAAAAAATGATAGAATTTTCTTTTACTAAGTAGCTAGTTCTTTTAATTTAAGTCAATATATTTTGTCAGCTTCTGTATACCCATGTTGTATTAAAAACATGGTTGAGCCACCAACAATAAAAGGCCTTACAGTGTGGCAAGGAAGATAGGCAACTTAGTTCAAAATTGTAACTTTAACTAAACAGAATGCTATATGATATGGCTTAGAGGTTTGTAACTAGAGTGTCCCCCAAAACGTCATACACGCAGAAGTGGAGCTTTTGGCAATATTACTGAATCATGAGAGTGTCATATTCGTCAATGAATGAATTCACTAATGATTTCTAGACAAATGTGTTTTCAGGTAGTGATGCCTGGTTAATATGATTGAATCATGAGTGTTGCATCCATCAGTGAACGAATTCACTGATGATTTCTAGGCGAATGTACTTTCAGGTGGTGACGCCTGGTTGGAAGAGATAGGTCACTGGGAATGTGACCTGAAAAAGAAATATTTTCCTCAGAGTCCCCCTTTTATCTTTCTGCTTCCTGGCTGCCCTAATAGTATCAGCAACTGTCCTTGGTCCAGGTGCTTTCCCCATGCCATTTCTGTCTTGGAGCTAGCCAAACCCGAGCCAAAATACAACTGTCCTCCAGTAGGTCTCAGCTGTCAGGATGGTGTCTCAGCGATGAGGAAAGTAACTGCGATGCTACAGTTGACACACGTTCAAAGCAGTTGTGAATGCATATCTTGCTTTTTTATATTAGAATATATTCAAGTACATGCAGGTCTTCAAAAGTTATTGGATTACTTTCAAATGAACTGCAACAAGAACAATAGTCCAAGTACAATACCCAAGGAGGAAATGGGAATTTGCATGGTTAATCTAGGCTAGAATTTCCATTCATGGTCTCTGAAATAGTGAGAAAGTGAAGTAGTTCTCTTGATCTAATTACTATAACTAGTCTAGGCATGTTCCATATAACTAAAGATAGAAATTCACACCTTAGTTGAATTCAAGTTAAAGAGAAATGATGTTGTGAGCTTCTAAATTCAATCTTAATCTGTATTATCCACATAAAATATGATAAAATTGAAAATCAGAAGAGATCGTTTAGTTTTCATCTTGAACAATTTTTCTGACATTTTTAATCAGACAAATGTCAGTCTTTTTAGTATTAAAATTGCGTTCAAAACAAATGAATCAAAATTGTCACTCCTTTACTTTAAAAATCTTATCATAGTTGTATTTCTTATGCTAAAATGAAATTAAGCCACACAATTACACATAAACAGTTATACATATACACAAAACCACATATGAATTCATATCCACATGAAAGAATATAAGCGCACAGCAGAAATTCCAAGCAGAATTGATATGAAGAATAAAAGTGCTCCTTAAAAAGAATTATTATTTGTACCTAATTCCAAAAATAAGAACTTAACAAAATCAGCATCCCTTCTGTAAATGTTAAAGACCATAGTTAAAGTCTAACAAACCCTAATAATATTTTGTAAATTCCGTTTATGTTTTCTATAATATCTCTCTGGCAGCCAACTCTTTAAAAATAGCCACTTTTGCTAATACTGCAATTTTCTACAAATAATTTGGTCTTATTGCTGTCACTTGCAAGCTTCCTTGGTGGAGCTTTTATGCATGCAAAATAATCTTCACCAAAACAAACTTTATGGCTTTATGCCTTAATAGCAGAAGTATTAGGCATTAAAATTGTGCAATTTTTCATGATTTTGAGGTGGCAATGATAGGCTTCAAGAAAAAGTAGCTACACAATAGTTATTGTGGAAAGTAGCCTCCCACAATAGTTATCTTTATTTCAAGAATTTAGAAAATATAATCACATTATTTTCAGATAATGTTATTTTATTTGTAAATTTGCTTCTATTTATCTGTGCTTAAATTGCAACAAAACAAAACACAAACACATAATAATTAGCCTTTAATGATCCCTGTCTCAGTTACTTGGGCTGGCATAATAAAGCATCATAGATTGGTGGCTTAAACAACAGAAGTTCATTTTCTCATCATTCTGATTGCTAAAATGTCCCAGGACAATTTTGCTGGCTGATTTGATTTGTGTTCCGCCTGTCTTTCTGGCTTAGATGTTTGCCTTCTTTCTCTATCTTCAGACAGAGAGAGGACTTCCTCTTTTCTGATCTTTATTAGGGCACCAGTCCTAACCTTTATCACCTACTCACAAGACCATTTCTTCAGTGTATTCAATTTGGAGATGAGGGTATCAATGTATTAATTATTTTTTATTTAAGAGAAAAAAAAGACACATATAAGAAAGACAAAAAGCAAAAGAGACAAACAAATGACTAGAGTAAACACACAACAGTAACATTACAGGATTACAAAACAGGATGATAGAAACTTGACAATGGTTGCAATATTGCGTTTCGTTATCTTCAAAATGGTTGTTTACGTTAACAGATATAGACATGTAAAATTGATCTAATCATATGAGTATTAGCCGTTCTTTCTCAATAACGAATACATTCAGCAGTATGTTCTTTTTAGTCACCTTACATATACATATATACAGATATATATCTTTTCCTTTTCCCTTCCCTCTTTCCCCCTTTTCCCTTCCCAATTACTTTTGCTCTTCGAGCTGTTTTTTACCCTTACATAGTATTTATTATAGATTTTGGAACATATATACTTTTTCACTTTCTTACACTAGGGAGACAATACGGTATTTACACATGTGGGTTTGATTTATCTCACTTATGAGTATGGTCTCAAGTCGTGTCCATTTACTTATAAAAGTCTCAATGCAATCTTTCTTAATAACTGAGTAGTACTCCATTGTGTAAAAATACCACATCTTTTTTATCCATTCTTTGGCTGATGGGCACTTGAGTTGTTTCCAAGATCTGGCTATTACAAATTGGGTTCCTATAAACATGGGTGCACAGATATCACTGTGGTATGATGTTTTCAGTTCTTCTGGGAAAATGCCCAGAAGTGGGATAGCTGGGTTGAATGGGATCTCTAATCCTAGCTTCTTGAGGAATCTCCACACTGACTTCCACAGTGGTTGCAGCAGCCTACACTCCCACCAACAGTGGAGAAGAGCTCCTTTTTCCCCACAGCTCCTCCAGCATTTGTTGTGACATTTCACTCAAAAGGAAATTCACAGAATGTGTTAATTTTGAAAGTGGCAAGATTTAGTCTTTAATACTTTTTTAATTCTAAAATTTGATCTGATAACTCTCTAGTGCTTTTCTTCAATTTTTTTTTAGTCATTATGATCCTTCTCCTCTTCTTTAAAAAGACTTGTTTTAATTATAATACCTCTTGTAAAAGATTAAAGTTTTGATAATAACTTGGAAGATGCTCCTAAATAACTACTATGTATTTAGCATTTACAAAATGACAAGTGCTCTGTATCCGTGTTCTCATCCCAAGCTCTTGATGTCTCAGGAGATTCATCTTATTTCGAACATTTTCCCAGTGGAGACCTGGGCTAGATGAGGTGAAATGACTTTTGCCATTTTTAGGGTTCTTTCTCTGCAGCCCCTCCAAACATTTTTGAAATGGAAAGAGCTCTCAGAAGGATGTTTCAAATGCTCCCTAGAGGGAAACTGACGTACTACGTTGTTAAAATTTTGCCTTCAAATTGTTTCAACTAGTCTGGATATGGTCTGTCACATAGATACAGAAATGCATCATGTTTATTTAACAAAGTAAGTGTAGCAATCTTGTACTGTATTTCTTTGGTTGCATTGCAAGAATAAAATGAGAGAAGTGGGTGAAATTTGAATGAACCTGTGAAATCTTATATTAAAACACATGTTGTGTGTCTAACATTTGAAAACACTGACCTTGAACCTTCCCCCAGGAGGCTCTGGGTCTCCCAGACATATGCTTCTAATGGGTCTCCCTGTGATGTGGTGAAGTTGAATCATTTCCAGTGTTAGTATGTTCCTCAAGATAAAACTATTTTCCTTTGTTTGAAGGCAGCAGAATTTGGCTTGTGGGTTATTTCCTTGGTGTAACGTTTCTTCTCTTTCTTTTCTGTTTCCTTTTCCTGGAACTTCTCCAATACTTCATCCTTCAGGGAAAGGACCTGCCAGTTGCCATTGCGCCCCCATAGTCTCCCCTTCCACCCCACATAAACCAGTTGAAAATTCGCATTTTACATCCCTAGGACACTGAAATGTGAAACTTTCCCTTTAGCAAAAACCAAGCAAAAACTTCCCAGTGTAGGTGCGATTAATCACGAATGAAATTCAGTGATTGAAATGAGTCATCAAGAAATTTAGACCCATTTTGATATCAAATAAGGTTAATATGAGTATGTAATCACTGAAGCACCAAAAATGGAAAATAAATGCTCAGTACCCATTTGCAAAAAGTGCTAACTTCCCTTGTATTTTAGAATTTAATTCTCTGAGAACATAGAGTTTCTTTCTCCCTAATTTTAACATTGTAATAAGCTGTGAAAATACTGCATAAAAAGAAATAAGATTTTCTGAAAGGTCAAATACTTGAAATCACATATAATAAGAAAACAACCTTGACTGTTGGCTTTGCTCTCTACGACCAGTACGAAATAACAAACAAAGAAACTTCTGTTTCTCCATAGCTATTTATATCTGCATAAGCTATTATAGAAAATTCCATTCATTAGGCTGAAACAACAGAAACTTATTTTCGCACAGTTTCAGACACTAGAGGTCCCCGAGGCCAGCAGGTTGGTGTCTAATGGGGACTCTGTCCTGGCACTGCCCACGACTGCCTTCTTGTCATGGGTACACATGACCTCTTCTTTTTGTTAGGAAAGATAGTCAGAGAGCTCACCCTCTGGAATTTCATTGTATAACCACCTTGATCTTATCAAATCCGGGTCCTAACCTTATGATCTCATTTAATCTTAGTTACTTCTTTAAAGGCCCCATCTCTAAATGTGGTTACAATGAGTTGTTTTTAAACTTTGTTCTTGGGGAGTATAAGGATTCAGGATATAGTCACAGCCAAAAAGTAGAATACATATCTACTTCATTCAGGAGCCATTCCTCTTGCCTAGTCTAGTCTACCCCCTCGCAATGCTCTGAACTAGGTGTGTGTCTTAGTAAATTTCTTCAATGCTGACACACAATACCTCACACCCACATTTTAAAGGAGGAGAGATTCATTTCAAGGTACAGATTTTAGAAGATTCATTCAATAGTTGGTTGCCTCTAAGGAAGAAAAGTCATGGAAGAATAGGCTGGTGGAGGAAGGTTACTCACATCCAGGTAGCCATAAAGGAAAGAGAAGCAAGGAGTACAGATGGAAGATATATATGCTTGTAGGCTACGCCCCCATGATTTGCCTCTTCTGACCAGGCTCCAACTTTTACTTAACAGCAAGTCAGCTATAGCACTGCTACGATGCATCAGCTTCCAAAAGTCCTACCACCAAACACACGAGGAGCTTGGTAGACTTTCTATCCTCAAACCATATCAGTGTGTACACAAGAGTACAAATATGCTGTTAATTCATCTCCCCAAAGGACATGAATACTAAAAGGACATGAGCAGCTACTTGGTAATTTATAGATAAAATAACTTCTGTAGGCATAACTTCTGTGAGATCTCTTAGGAATGGAGCCCCAGCAGCCATCTCTGTCTCTGTCACCCTGTGGAGGTGTGGACAGTTTGGCCTTTCAAGAGGAAAAAAAAAAAGTCATCTTTTCCTCTAAAAGTGTTTACAGCACAGATGCTTCTAATGAAGAGGTTGATGTTTACACTTGGACTGGCTGCAAGAAACTATTTGGTTTGTTCAAGAAACAGATGGATGGCTCAAGCCCTAGGCATGGGAAGGAGTTGAGAGTGATGATGGGGGACATATTTTCTGATTGTTTTCTAGTTACTTGGAGAAATACTTCTTTAGCTTTCCTGATTCCTCTTATGCCTGCACAAACTATTCTCCAGACAGCAATGGGCACTATACATGTGTATGACACCAATTCCACTCACCTGCTCAGGGAGGACACTTTCTCCACACTGCACTGTGACTAAAACTCTTAACTTAGTCCTTGGATTCTGCTCTAACCTAGCCTTTGCCATTGCTTCAGTACTTTTTTTTACAAACTTTCCTGGAAATACCCAGGAAGCTCTATTTCTTTAATTCATCAAACTTTTTCATATCTCATCTCATCTGTCTCCCATACTAGGTTGTAAAAGTCCATTTGCAAAAGTACTTAGTCCTACAGACACAACCTACCAGTTAACATTTATTAAATCAGTGATGAGTTAGAGATATTGTGAGCAAAAATACTAAAGCCAAAAATGCTAATCAACTGTGAGATTTGTCATTCAAATTATCCTTTAATAAGAAATTTTCATAGCTTGTATAATTACCTTAGTAACTTCCAGCTGAAATACATGTATAAAGTGTTTAATTGATTTCTATTGTTGTAAGGTTCTGTAAGTAGACTGTGAAGGGAAAGGGGTATATAATGAATGAATATCTTGGTATGTTATAATTAGTCCTTATAAAATTAGATTGTAATGCTTTCAGAGAGATCAGATTTTGCATTAATATATTCATTCTAAAGAATCTATCGAGAGCGAGAAGTTGTCTTAAAATAATAATTCATCATAGACACATATTTTACTTGTGTTCTCAGAAGAAAGAATCAGGATTCAGGAACAAGACATTTTGATGCCATCTTGTACATGCCAAGCACAAAATTCTTAGTTATCCTGTATATTTAGATTGGACAACCATGACAATTCAGCTAACTAAATCAATGTCTTTTGACACATGTGTGAGC
>RJWM01016871.1:0-44431 GCA_004363535.1 Dasyprocta punctata | reverse complement strand
ATACCACAGTGATATCTGTGCACCCATGTTTATAGCAACCCAATTTGTAATAGCCAGATCTTGGAAACAACACAAGTGCCCATCAATCAAAGAATGGATAAAAAAGATGTGGTATTTTTATACAATGGAGTACTACTCAGCTATTAAGAAAGATTGTATTGAGACTTTTATAAGTAAATGGTCACAACTTGAGACCATATTCATAAGCGAGATAAATCAAACCCACATGTGTAAATACCGTATTGTCTCCCTAGTGTAAGAAATGGAAAAGTATATGTGATTCGAAGTCTACAATGGATACTGTGGAAGGGTAGAGAACAGCTCAAAGAGCAAAGACAATTGGTAGGGGAATGGGCGGAAAGGGAAAAGGGAAGAGGAGGGGATATAAACCTGTATATGTGTATATGTAAGATAACTAAAAAGAACACTGCTCAATGTATTCGTTATTGAGAGGGAACAGTTAATACTCATGATTGGATCAATCTTGCATGTCTATATCTGTTAATGTAAGAAACCATTTTAAAGATAACGATGCGCAAATTGCAACCATTGTCAAGCTTCTATCTTCCCGTTTTGTAAACCTGCAATGTTGTGTATTTATGCTAGTTGTTTGCTTGTCTCTCTTGCTTGTTGTTTTTACTATATATGTCGTTTTTTTGTTGTTGTTGTTGTAGTTTTTGTTTGTTTTGTTTTTCTTCGCTCAAATAAAATTAAAAAAAAAAGAAATCAACCAATAACAAATGCTGGAGGAGATATGAGGAAAAAAGGAACCCTTCTCCACTGTTGGTGGGAGTGTAGACTGGTGCAACCATTGAGGAAATCAGTGTGGAGATTCCTCAAAAAACTGGAATTAGAGGTCTCATTTGACCCAGCTATTCCCCATCTGTGTATCTTCACAGAAGAATTTAAAACATCATACCATAACAATATATGTGCACCTGTGTTTATAGCAGTATAATTTGTAATAGCTAAATCTTGGAAACAACCCAAATGTCCACCAATCAAGGAATGGATAAAAAGATGTGATCATTTTATACAATGGAATACTGCCCAGCCATAAAGAAGAATAAACTTGAGACTTTTATAGGTAAATGGATACAACTTGAGAACATACTCTTAAGTGAAATAAATCAGACTCACATGTGTAAACGTTGTGTTATCTCCCTGTTGTGAAAAACTGAAAGATCAAATAAGATCAAGATGTCTAATAGATATTGTGAAATGGGAAGAAATGGTTCAAAAGGAAAGAGGAACTAGAGTCAGGGAAAGAGGAAAGGAAGAAAGGGAAAGGGAAAATATATATATATTATATATACACAAAATAGTTATGATAAGTATACACCTAGTTCCCCTTCATTCATTGAAAAGAAAGTTTTGTGCTAATATTGTTTGGATAATATTTCATGCCTATATATTGTACTCTGAGTAACTACTATGAAGAGAACATTATACAATGTATTAATTGTTGTTGCTTTCCTGTTACCCTGTTTTGAAACTCTTTTATTTTTGTTTCTTTTGTCGCTTTGAAATAAAAATAAAATTTAGCTTTTTACCTGACTAGCCCCAGGAGCAAACATGACTGTATTATTAAAGAAGAAGGGAAGCATTTACAGATGCTGCGATGTAGGTGGCTATGCCTTAACCACACGCATGTTGTCAGACCCAAGTGGCATCTTCCATCCTGTTCAAGGGGAACGCTTTCTCTCCTTTCATATGACACTGGAAGAATGGATATTGAGAGACAACTAGTAATCTCTGCCTTGCATCTAACACAGAATTTTCATTCCTAGAAACTACTTAAACAGGTATCAAATATGCATGTGCAAAGGTCATTACTGGCAGCACTATGGATTTGTGTGAGTAAATTATGGCATGTCTATAAAAAGTGATGTTCTACATGTATGTATCGCTAAAATAGTTGAGTGAAAAAAACTAGAAAATGGAGTAGAGCATTGTCTAGGGGTTTAATAAATATATATGAATAAATTAGTTCATGTTTTACTTTACATTCTTACATACGTATTATTTTAAATATGTGTACCAGTGAACATGTATTACTTTTGCTATCATTTACTTTTAAATTAAAATTTTATTTATCAAAACAAAATATCATTAGATTAGGATACTTAACATACTTTCCTTTTGCTTTTGTCTCATCTGTTAACCCTGAGAAGCACAGCAAAATCAAATAAAACAAGACAGAATAAAACCAATCAAAATATAACATTGAATAAAACAAAACAATAAATTGGAACAAAACAAAACAAGGAAAACAATACGGCACATTGTTATCTTCAAAATAGCTGCTCAGCTTACCAGACGTAGGGATAAAACAAAACAGTAAAATGGGACAAAACATTGGATTTCAAAAACAAGACAGTAGGAAATCCCCCACTATTGACACAATGCACACTGCCATCCTCCAAGTAGATGCACAGACCACCAGCCCCAGGTCTGCAGAGTCACCCAAACAATACAAGCATCAAGCTATTCCCTTCCCCTCAGTTACTATCCTCTCACCCTGAGTCCTCCACATCAGCAGGGGAAGAGGAGGAATGCTTTTCTGATTTTTCAGCCCTTGCACCAGCTGGCTCATGGGAAGATGTTGTTGCTCTTCCGGCTGAGGCTCTTACCCATTAGCATGGCAGAGCCTGCTTCACAGGAAGGCTTGGTTTCTCTTCTGGTTGAGGCTCCTACTGATCAGCACAGCAGGGCTTACTTCACAGGAAGACGTCACAAATTTCTTTTCAGAACACATATGAGGATATTGTTCTGGGTTGAATGGAGTGTTACAAAAGTAGGTTCAGTACCTGTAAATGGGAACTTATTTGGAAATAGGATTTTTTTCATATGTAATCAAGTTGGAAGGCAGTCATATTTGACTGGGGGAAGGGTCCTCCTCTAATATGACATTCATTCTTATATGAAAAGTAGACCCCCAGAAAATAGAATATACCACATGAAGATAGAGACTGGAATGCATAGGTAGCTAGCACCAGAACTAAAGGAAAATTCTGGGCATATACTGGAGTCTTCAGAAAAAAGATTTCTCTGCCTACAACTTGTTCTGGCCTCCAGAATGCCAAAAAAAATATTGTTTCTATTTTAAGCCACTAAATATATGGTGGTTCATTATAGCAGCCCTTGGAGACAGACACAAATATTTATTGCTCCATGCAACTCATTTAAATAAATGATTCTAAGGCCTGTATTCTCATGTTCCGCTTCTACAGATCTGGGATAAATCCTGGGAATGTGTATAATTATTAAGTTGCTCAGATAATTCCAGTATTGGTTGATCAAGACAAAATTTTACAAAATGATGATTTAAACTGTCAAGGTGCTTTGTTTTTCCCCTGGCTTAATTGAAAACCAAGCTCTTTCTGTTATGCATTTTCCCCAGTAGAATGGAAAACAAAAAATAAGTGTATGTATTTGTTCAGTACTAACTTGAAATGGTCAGTAGCAATTTTAATGATAAAGCCATACTTTGCTGCATTGATATATCGTGTCCCAAATTGTAGACCAAAGGGACGAGAGTCATCCAAGTAACTTTTCATTTGAATAAGAAGAATGACAGAACCTTACCTTGCATGAAAACAAGCAGGTGTTACAGCAATGCAAATGACATGTGCTGGCAAAAGCATTGACCTCTGATGTCTCACTTTGGATATCTTGGTGTGCTCACCTGTTCACAGACATAACTAGCAAGGCAGTAAAGGGGACTTGGGCTTGTTACTTGCGCAGTGTCTTGGAAGCTCCTGGGGTTTAAATGTGTCCCCTAAACTTCATGTGTGAAAACTTAATTGCCAATGCAACAGTGTTGAGAAGTGGGACCATTATGAGGTGACCAGGTCATGAAGGCTCTGCCCTCATGAGTAGAAGACAGTCATTACTGTGAAAGTGGGCTTGTTATGGTGAGATTTGTTATAACAGTGAGTTCAGCCCTCTTTTACTCTGTGCTTTCTTGCCATGTGATTCCTTCTGCCATGTTATGATTCAATAACAAAACCTTCTCTAGATGTGGCTCCTTGATGGGCTTTCTCAGCCTCCAGGTGTGGTTTGTCTTCTTGATTCTCTTCCTGCCCACCATGGCAGTTGCCCTGGCTCACAGGAAGGCATGGTTTGGCTTCCTATTATCTACTTTTTATTTTTCTCTCTGCATAATACTTAAGCTTATGTGTCTGATTTATTTCACTTAACATTATGGTCTCAAGGTGCATCCATTTTCTACAAATGACTCAACTTTATCTTTCTTTATGGCAGAGTAATACTCTACGATGTATAAATACCACATTTTCTTTATCCATTTATCTGTTGATGGATACATAGGCTGTTTCCAAGATTTAGCTATTATGAGCCACACTATATAAACATGGGCATACCCCTTCCAGATAACTGCCCAAAAGTTAGAGAACAAGGCTTCGAGTCCACTGGTCTAAGAATCAGAGTTCAAACTGTATTTGTTATATAAACAACCTCAGATGCATCATTGAATAGGATTTACAGGCTTGCTTTCTTTAAAGCAGAGTGAGAATGTAAAGCACTTTGCGTTACAATCTGAGTGCAGACTCTACCTGGTTTGCGTGAACTCCTCCATCCCAAGGCTTCTAGAGTTATCTCACGCACATCTAATTCACTGTGAAGCACCCACAGTACTTTTAAGAGCTCAAACTTACTCTTATCAAAACATGTATTGAATCCACAACTCTTTTTGTGCTTACGTTTAATCCTTTGATAAAACATTTAACTGCAGTGTATAATTACATAACAAACAGAAGCGGCATAACTGGAGATAGGCAGCAATACAGCTGGCTCTTGGCCAGTAATCACTTGTACCCCACAAGAACAAGAAGGACCAGAATGAAACAGAAAGTTGACCACAAGTTGGGAGTAATATGTATTCTCTGAGAATTAGGCAAAGCATTTTATACAGAAGATAAAAAGCATTGGTTGATCCAATAGTTAAGAAGAGACTGGTTAAGTTTCTGATGCACCAAATTGTCTGATAAGGAAGCATTAAACTACTAGGAAAGAGAGGCTCAGGGGCTAGGAGAATTAGACCAAAGGAAGCCTTCCAGAGCTGCATGTTCGGGACACAGAACTGGATAGACACAGAGCTGTGGGACTTTTTCAAAGTTTCACTTTAGGAAATAGTTGCTTTTCCTCACATTTCCTTCAGCATTGAAAAATTTAGTTCCTGGCTCAGCTTCTGTCCATCCCAACTCAGGAAGAAAGAAAGCCCCAATCATTTTGAAAAACTTCTCAGAGGCGGTTGTAGCCTGTGACCAACGAGATCCAGGCAGAGTCTCAGCCTTGCTGCAGCTGCCGCTGCCGTCACAGCCCCCCAGAGACCGCTGCGACCCTCTGGCAGTCCCACCCACCTGGGATCGAACATCCAGGCTAGAATAAAAACAAACTGGTGTAGAAGCCCACACTGGTGGAGCAGGAGCAGGCTGAGGGCTATGGTGACAGGGCAGCCTGCATGAAGTCTGTAACTGAGCAGGGTGCTGAATTATCTAACGAGGAGAGGAATGTTCTCTCTGTTGCTTCTAAGAATACTGCAGGAGCTCCTAGCTCACCTCGGAGGGTTGTCTCAAGTAGCGAGCAAAAGACAGGTGCTGAGACAAAGCAGAAGATGGCTCGAGAATACAGAGAAATCATTGAGACTGCGCTAAGTGATATCTGCAATGATGTACCATCTCTTTTGAAAAAGTCCTTGATCCCAGTGCTTCACAAGCAGCTAGCAAAGTTTTTTATTTGAAAATGAAGGGAGACTACTACCATTACTTGGCCAAAGTGGCTGCTGGCGATAACAAGAAAGGGATTGTGGATGGTCACAAGCACACCAAGAAGTGAAAAAAACGTGCAAACAACACATGCTATCAGATTGAGTCTGGCCCTTAACTTCTCCGTGTTCTATTAGGAGCTTCTGGACTCTCCAGAGAAAGCCTGTTGTCTGGCAAAGACAACTTTTGAAGAAGCCACTGCTGAACTTAATACATTAAGTGAAGAGTCATACAAGGACAGCGCGCTAATAATGCAATTACTGACAGAAAACTTGACATTGTGGACGTCGGATACCCCAGGAGATGAAGCTGAAGTAGGAGGAGAGGAAAATTAACGGCCTTCCAACTGTTTTCTGCCTCACACTAAAATTTACACAATAAACCATTTGGCATCCATGCTGCCCCACAAATAGTTTTTTGTTTACGATTTATGACAGGTTTATGTTACTTCTCTTTGAATTTCTGTATTTCCCATATGGCTTTATGTTAATGTTAGGGGACTGGAGCCAGTTAATATTTAGGGAGTTGTTATCTGTTTTCATCTTGAGATGGCCAATATGGGGAACTGGGATTTTCATACACGTTACAATTGTTCTGCATAGTACTTCTGGTACATTACAGCTTCACAAGGGCCAATCTTAAAACTGCTTCTGTGTCTAAGCAAAGAAAACTGTTTACACATTGGTTTGTCCTGGTTCAGGGTAAAAGGGGATCATTGTTTCCAGACAGAGCTGTAGTTATCATGAGTACTTCAAGGTTCGGAGCACCTCTGAGGTAGAAATGGTTCACATTCCATTGTTTGTAAAGTTACCTGCTGTTTGCTTTCATTATTTAGGATATACATTTTATTTGTATTTAAATGTTTTGGGCAACCTAAGAACAAATGTAAAAGTAAAGATGCAGTAAAAATGATTTGCTTGGTATTCATTATTTCACAAGTATCAAACATAGCAGTAGACAAACAAACAAACCCATGTAATTAACATTTTTAGGGTTTTTTTGCTTTTGTGATTTTTTTTTTAATACTTGCCTAACATGCATGTGCTGTAAAAATAGTTAATGGAGAAATAACTTGAGATGATGGCTAGCTTGGTTGAATGTCTTAAGAAATTTTCATGAGCAATCTAAGCATAATTGTGTTCAGAACATACATATTAAGTTCATGTAAGTGGAATAAAAGTTTTGTGAGTGGACTTTCAACTACTTTCTCTACAGCTTTTCATGTAAATTAGCCTTTTGGTACTGAAACTTCTCTGAAGAAAATTGTATGTTCTTGGAAATTTATCTTATTCCCTCTTGGCAGCTTATGGGCTTTTTCCAAGTTTAAAGGCAAAGTTTATCATAATAGGAATTCTAGTAATATGACTGCCATTCTCAACCATGTCCCATATCGCCCATCTTTCCCCTCAAAAAGTAATTGAAATGAAAAAATTATTTTATGATGGAGGGAGAGATTGGAAAAAAGTCACTGTGTTCCATTTAAAGTTTAGTATATGGCATTTTCTAATTCAGGAAGCCACAATGTTCTTGGCCCATTATGACATTGGGTAGCATTAACTGTAAGTTTTGTGCTTCTAGATTACTTTTGATTTTTAAGAATTTCTTGATACTCTTTATAGCTTGCCTTCAGTTTTGATCCTTTACTCTTTTCAGGTGTACAAGATGACCATTTTTAGCCTTCTGTATTGTCACCAACCATTCCTAATTGGTGGCCATGTGCTTGGGAAAGGCCGCATGATCTTTCTGGCTCCACTCCATGTCTAAGATACCCGCTTCCTTTGCTTGCATCCCACAAACTACTTCCCTCATCCTCCTCACTGCAGCACATCTCTGCTAGGCTGATGAGATTGTGTTTGTCTCCCTGTGCACCCTCCCTATCCTCAATAGTCTGTCGTTGTCTGCTTTTAAAATTCTTTCTCTTTCTTTCGTCTCTAGATACGGATGGGACTAAGTTATACCCAAAGTTAACAGCCAATAGCATGAAGAACCATGATTAAAATCAAAGACTCCATAAAGAGTTACTATCCATGAAGGGTCAGTGTCCTCCTGATCCATGTCTGTCCATTGCTCTTCTTAACCTCTAGTCATATTCTATGTGACAAACCCCCAATAGCCACTTGGGTGTCTTGGTGTGGCATTTGTCTTGTAATCTCTAAAGGACTATATATAAATAAGAGTTAATGTTTTGGTCATTACTATTTAATTTGCAGGTCACTGCCTCCAACTGTGGTGAAGAAAGACAAATATTTAATGCCCAGGCACTGAATTTCAAGTAAAGAACACATTACACATGTCATTTATGAAGTGAGGTATTCTATTGGCCAGTGATTTAGATTTGTTTTCTGTTTTCTGTCTTTCTTTCCACCCTGTCTTCTTGACTGCATTTCCTGCTTAAATATATAAAGGCATGGGAAAAATTTTTAAGATTTCTAGAGATATTAAAGTGATGGTTAATTCTATATATCTTCCAATAATATGAGCATATCCTGAGGCTAAACGTGACCAAGGCATTTTAACGGAAATAACAAATATATAAAAATACATTTCCACAGAGATGGAAATAGATACCTAGGATCCAAAACCCTTCTGGGATCTTGGAGAAATAAATGTTTTCATCACAGAACCCCAGACACAGTGATCAAATTGCATCTTAAATTGCGCAGTGCTTGGCTAGGTTTTATTCTCCCTCTTTATTCCATGAACACACAATGAAAAAGTCTCTGAAGAATTAAGCAAGCATTGTCAAATAATTGCAGCTCTTGAAAACTGATGCCCCCCACACACACACACACACAAGCACACACACTGGTTGGTTTCTCCAGCATATACTTCCAGGCTGCTTTTCCTATAAAAATGACTTATTTCAAAAAATAATTGTACTTATTTTGACTAGTCTAGTTTTTTAAGACACTGTAGTTATATTCATTGCAAAAGCTTTCAAAAATGGTGTGTTTTTTTTCTCTATCCTAGTACACACCCTATCAATTCATCTTTAGTTACGAAAGAAATAAACACTCCACAGGGCTCCTTCATTTTCAAAGTCAGGTAAGTTTGTAATATCTCTAGGTTTTTCAAGATTTAAAGCAAACTATAACTAGAGAAAGTGTTCCTGTCTTCTGCTGTCATTAAATTCAAAGGAAACACGATTATTTAGCTTTCCAGAACATAAACAGCTTCCTCCCCTCTTGACAGCTCCAGTAATAGTGCCTGGGTTAGAAGCAAAATCCTCAGAAAGTAAAAATCAAATTCTATATAATCTGCTTACAGGAGAAGGAAATTAAAAACTCTTTGTAAGTTTTTGATCCTAACACATGGTCTTCATCATAAATGGAATTTGACACTCAATCTCTCATTACCAGTGATCTGAGGTACCTAAGTCTGTCAAGAAGCTTAAAGTTAGCTAAGAAGTTTACTCAAGTAATGAACTGTCCAGTCAAAATTTAAAATATACTTGTTTAAGTTTTCTAAACAAAATGTTTTCTATTTCATGCTGGTAAATCTTTTCACTGGCAATCACTTAAGTGTCCCATATTATCTCAAAACTAACATAAAGTATTGGCCATAAAGTATTGCAAAGTCTAGTCTCAGCTGAGAACCCAACCCTGTCTGAAAGGTGGTCTGTTGAGACACTCTTTTGTTAACTTTTTTTGTACTGTTACTCACATCCACCTTTGGGGGAGGAAGCAGATTCACTCCTCCGCCTCACAACGATCTTCTGCAAGAACACTGGTGGTTTGCATGGTGGCTTTCTAAAAACTAGACTACTTGTTTATAAATATGAAAGAGGAAGCATATTCTTTCCCTAGTTGTATTTTAGTTTATTAGTACATGTGTGTAGTATGTAATGTTTCCTTTCGATGTGGGAAGTTGAATGTATACATAACACATTCAGTTCCTTTTCTCATCCCCTTCCTCCCACAGCCTCTAGATTCATTTTTTATGGTACATCATTGTAGCGCATGTTTATATTTCTTTTGTGGAGTTGGTACATGCACATAACACATCACAATTCCTTTTGTTTTCTTTTTTCATTCCTCATTCCTCCACTCTAGATCCCTTTCCCCTTTGAGGAAAGATCTATCTCCCTACCTCCTATTATCAATCTTTTATTTTGCTCTTTATTTTTACTCCAAGTTTCTCATTTAAGAGAAGCCATCTGATATGTAAGATTATGGTGTCTAATTTATTTTACCTAACTTTATGGTCTCAAGGTGCATCCATAGTCCTACAAATGATTCAGATTCATCTATATGGTACAGTAGCACTCCATGGTGTACAAGTACCACCTTATCTTTAACCATTCATCTGTTGATGGACATACAGGCTGCTTCCAAGATTTATCTACTATGAATCATGCTGCTATAAACATAGCATTGGTATAGCATAGTATTGGTTTGATCCTGTGTCCCCCCAGGGCCTCATGTAATTTGGACAGTGCTGAGTCTGGCATTCGTGATTGGTTTGTTGTCTGGCGATGAGAATGGTGATGTGAGTGCTGCACCCACCCAGGGGTGGAGCCAACATACATCATAAGGAAGGTGTGTCTTACTCTCCCTCTCTTGCTCTTTCTCTCTCTTTCTGGTTAGCATGCCTTGCTGTTTGGCAGCCACCATGAATGGCAGCCCCACCACACCATGCTGCCTTGCAGCCAACTTAGTATAGACTGAAACTCCCAAGAGCTGTAAGAAATAAACCTTTCCTTCCCTCATTTTGGGTGTCAGGTATTCTGTCTCAGCAAAGAGTGAAAAGTAACTAAGACACATAGTATTCATGTATTAACTCGAACCCTTTTGAAAAGATACCTATAAGGAGAATGGCTAGGTTACATGGAATTTCAGTGCTTGTACTAGTTTATATTCCCACCAACAATGTAGAAGTTTTCTTTTTTCTCTGCAACCTATTCAGCATTTGTTATTATGTGATTTCTCAATAATTGATATTCTTTCTGGGGTAAGATGGAGTCTCAATGTTATTTTAACTTGCCTTTCTTTAATGGGGTAGTGATTTTGAACATGTCTTTAAACCACGTGGATATGTACTCCAGAATGTTCAAGATTTACTTTCAGTTATTGTATTAGATACATACTAACAGGCAAATGTTTCTAAGCAGTACAACCTGACAGTCACAAATGCAAATTTTACTGCTATATGAAATGTGTTCAAATATTATCTCTGGTACTAGTTGACTGAATGGCCTAATGAAAGTTACTAGCTCTCTTTGTACAATTTTCTACTTTGTGATGAGAAGATAGCACTGGTAACGCTTTCACAGAGTCACTGCAAGGACTAATCTACTTGATGTTGCAACCTCTTCTTCTTGGACTGTGTTTAAAAATTCAACATTTACCAGCTTCATTACACAGGGTTTCAGATCTTTCTGTTTCTGGCTTTGGAGCATAAAATGTAGGGCATAGGAAAGACTTCATATACTTGCAGAGAAGCTATTAATCCCATATTTTCCCCAAATACCATAGAAGTAACTCTCTTTTGAAAAGGAATTCTGTTTTCAGCTTGAAAACTAAATAATATAGGTTAAAGTATCAAGCACAATGGATAGCCCATAATAAGTTCTTAGAAACATAAACTAAATATAAATCTTTACCTTGTTCACTTTCATACTCTCAAATCTTTGAATCAAAATCTTTTAACTATTAAGAGTAAGTTGGCTGGACATCTGTCTCCCCATATCTTTTGGGGGGAATGTGCTCTTGATCCTACCAAACTTTCCCCAGCTATAATATCTCTACCATATTTAGGGTTTTCTGTTTTCCTGCAGCTAATACTATATGAAATCATATAAGCAGAGAGAAAGGGAAGCAGAAGACGTGTGAGGGAATTGGAGAATTGCTCTGCTGATGGGCAATGGGACATCCACCTCAGTGCATGGTAGAAATCCCTCCAGTATCGAAAGCAGACCTAAGCCTTTGAAAGAAGCAATTGCATCTCCAATATTCTTTTTTTGTAATGAATATAAATTGATATGAACTATATATCCTTAAGGTACCCTGATTGACTCTGCTCCCAGCAATCCAAAGAACCTCCTGCACGTGCTCATCTTACCTGAGTTCCTCTCACAGGACAGACAAAGAATGTCAATGGGCACATAACTTTCTTTGCAGCACACCATTTTCTTATCATGCCCACGTATGAAAACAAGCACCAAATGGGACAGAGTCATGAGCAAAGGTAACTCCTATGATTCTGCGGGTGAGTCACCTGCTTCTAGGAATATGGTTCCTCAAAACAGTCTGCCTCATTGTCTAAATTGTCTCAAACCACAAAGATGCCCCACACAGGAGCGACAAGGGTCCCACCTTATTCTTGCTGAATTCTTGGGCCATTGGAGAGGTGGGCTTTGCTATACTCATCAAGTCTTTTATCTCCTTAGCCCTTAACCACAATTTTCTGACCTTTAAACCAATAGCTATTTGTTACACTTGGAACATTCCTGCCAACCTCACAACTCCTCTGTTTGCTGAGGGGCAGAGTTCGTAGCTGTTTGGGAATAAGTTGAGTACTGTACCTGGAGTTCTCTCTTTGATCCTCTCAACTTGCAGATTTCTGATTCCAATTAGATGTTCATTTACTGACTTTTTGAGCTTCTCATTATGCTCATCTCTTCTGACTCACTTTTGATACCTAGTGTTAGAAGAGATTGAAATTTTAACATCACTGTACTGGGACTCAGAAGATCCAGGTTTTATCACAGGATTCATTCTTAAGTGATCTTGATAGACACTGTCTTGATATGAAGTTACTTCTTAAACTCCATGGGTGCCCTAGATTTCCAAGGTTACCATAACAAAGTGCCACAGGCTGGATGACCTAAATGGCACAAATTTCTTGACACACACTTCCAGGGTTTAAAAGTCCAAAATCAGGGTGTTGGCAGAGTTGGTTCCTTCTGAGGGCTTTGAGGAAAAGCTCTGTCCTAGATGTCTCTCCTAGTTTCTGTTAGGCCAAGATATTTATTAATTTTGAAAGGGTACATGCTGCAGTTTATATAATTGATAACTCCTGCTTTATTTACCTGTCACACTGAAGTAAGAAAAAATGATTAGAAAAGAATTTTTAAACTGTAAAGTACTATATCAACACTAGGAATTTTATCAAGCTTTAAGCATATTTAGTTATTAGAGATTATTTTTTGAGCCTTATAGCACATGGCCATATTATCTATTATCCTGCATGTAAGCAGTAACTAGAAGTGGTCTTCCTACTTACTTCTATAAAAGTTCACTTATTTTTCCTGCAAGTACTGTTTCATTTTCATTTACTGATTTTCATAAAATGCCACTTAGTATTTAAATATTTATGCTATGTGGATTCAATAATAGTTTAATTTCCACAAAATAAAAAGGCACATTATCTCTTACTGTAGATGAGAGTCCTCTTTTTTCTTTTTCTTTTTTTTTTATTTAGTAGATTTATTTGTAAAACAAATAAGTAAGAGCCTTTACACTGAAGTCAAATGTTATTCAATTTGCACATGTATGGAACTCAGCCTCACAGTGAAAGGGTCTTTGACTCACACTGGTAGCAGACTAGAGCAGCAGCGGCCCCAGAAAGGCAGCCCCAGGGAAACCAGTGCTGTCCCCTGACAAGGCCACTAGCTCATCTCCCAGAGCTCCAGGACCTAAAGTTTAATTTTCTTTTTTTCTTTTTTTTTTTTTTTTTCTTTTCAATACTAGGGATTAAACACATGACTTTTATACAAGCAACATCTTCAGACTTTTAGGGTTTTCAGTTTATTTGTTTTTGTTTGTTTAATGAGACAGGATCTCATTAAGCTGACAGATTGCTCAGGCTGAGTTTGAACTGGCAATCCTCCTGCCCCAGCGTGACACTTAACTGTTGTGTCAGCTTGAGTAAGAAACGCCCAACTGATTGGTTTGGGGTGGCTCTGGATATTACTGAGTAGATTCACTGAAGATGGGAGATCTATTCTGGTATCAGTGGCACCAACCAATAGGTTTGTAGCCCAAATGGAATAAAAAGGGGTAAAAAGGAAGACTGGGTACTGTTTCCTTGGAGGAGCTCCAGCCTTAGCCTGCACCTTGGGCATCTGTCTCTTGGTTTCCCGCACAGATTCTTCATTCCAAATCAGGCCCTTTGGCTTCCAGCAGGATTCTGGGGTGAGCTCCAGGGCTTCCTCCTGACTAGGTCCTGTGGATCTCCATTGCTCAGACAGCCTTTTTGCATCCTCCCACTCTGCAGATGGAACCTGTGAGCCTACCCAAGGGTACCCAAGGTAAAATCATTAGGCTCCAAAAAAAGAGACAGTGCCACTTTGTTTGCATAGCCATCTACATTTTGGCAAGAAATGGGCTTGAGAAAACCAACTTCATTTCCAGTAAAATGTGTTTCATTGCCACTGAAATCCTTACACGTTATTTTGGGTTCTGGGAAATGTGGAGCTCGAGCTGTGTTTGCATTGTTAACTGGTTCTTGTGGTATCAATTATTGGATCTTTCCTCACACTGTCGTGTCTCCTCACTCCAGCTGCAGCGCTGGCGGCCGCATCCCAGAGCCCCAAGGCAAAGGCCCCTGGGAGCCACTGGACTCCACTCCCAGCAGTGTGCATCCAGGGCTCAGGAGACGCAGGCTGCAGGGCCCTAGCGGCCCTGTGTTGGGGACTGAGGCGTCGCCAAGGCTCTTCTTTTTCCAAACCATTTACATTTCAATCTCTCTAAAACCAAACTTATATAAGTCGACTAGCAGCACAGAAACAAATGTTGTCCTGGCAGAGGAAAATCTGGCAGGAAAAAGGCACGTACTCTGAAACTGAAACTTTTCTGGAATAAAAGTTCCTCTGAAGCCTTAGTCAACCCACAAGGAATTAGAAGTCAGGTTAGCTGAAGGGAGAGTCATTATTTGCCCTAAAGAAGAGCAAGCAAGGCTTCCAATTTCGTTTAAACAATGATCCTAAATGCTACTATTGGGCCTATCTTCTTCCCAGAGGAAGCTTGATGATTATTTTCATGGAGAGTAGCAACAGAAATATTTTTACTACCTTGGAAAATTATTTTTTAATTGCATGGTGTATTTGTTTCCTGTGGCTGCTATAATAAATTACCACTCGCTGATGGCTTTAGGCAAAGCAGAAAATAATTCTCTCACTGTTCCAGAGACTAGAAGTAAAATTTGGGGAGAGGTTTTTTCTCTTCAGAACCTCAAGAAATTAAACTGTTTCTAGCCTCTTTCTGCTCCTCTTGACTGTCCCAGCACTCCTGGCTTTGTGGCAGCATCAGTCCAATCCTTGCCTTATTTGTGTGTGTGTGTGTGTACCCCCTTTTCTGTCTGAGTCTGCCTCTGTTCCCTCTTATGAAAACATATGTTGGTATCTAGGGCCAGTAAGAGGACACCAGGGCAATCTCATCTCAAACCCTTTAGTCACAAGTTCCAGGAACTTGATGTGGATACCTTCTAAGACACAGAAAAGAGGACTTCAAATATATATATATATATATATATATATATATATATATGCAATTTTGGGGGAATAGGTTTGCACCACATAGTTCAGGGTAGCCTGCAGTTAACCATGCAGCCCAGGCTGGCCTTAAACTCATGGCAATCCTTCTGCCTCAGCTTCATGAGTACTGGGATTGCAGGCATGTGCTACCCCACCTGGCAGTCATTTAGATCAATAGGTTGGAAGCTGTTTCCTGAAACAGGGCTGAAGTGAAATACTGGGAGCTGTGAAGAAAGGTGAGACGTGACTGAATCCTGAGGCCCTACTATCTCTCCCATTATCAAGCATAGCTTTGCTTTCCTCTAGTTTGGAAAAAGTGATCCCATGAGAAATGTTTCTTCAAAGAAGGATTCAGTATTTTTAAAATAAGGCTGAAAGCTTTCATTCAAAATTAGTGATCCTCAGGCCAGGGATTTAGCTCAGTGGCATAAGTGCCTGCATGGCAGGCACGAGGTGGTGAGTTTGATCCCTGGTACCAAAAAAAAACAAGTGATTCTGAATATGCTTCTCTGGTCACACATGGAAAGTAATTTTCTTAAAAAGAGCATACACTCACAGCATGGGAGATTCTAGCTCATAGGTTTGGGAGAAAGCCTGGAAATCGTATGTCAAGAGGTACCCAAGAGATTTGATCTTGTCACTAGGACCAGCTTTCTTATGGCTCCAAGTTAAGTTAAGGTTTTCTGGGCCCATTCTCAATCTATTTTTGAAATTGTTGGCAGGAGAAAAGTAGGTCTTCTATTATAAGAATAATAGAAGGTTAAGAGGCTATGTATTTGTTGTAGGCATTTCAAGGAACTACTTTTTAAAGGCTTGTTGGTGTTTGCTTGAAAACACAGTTAACCACTTATACAAGGTACATACAGTAGTCAAATTCTGAGTCTACAAAGGCTGAGTCTAGAAAGACAGGAAGCATTTGGATAAGTACAGATTGGGAGATTGGCTCTAAGCTAAGAGACAGAAGTTGAAGGCCACAAGAGACAGACATAAAGCTCTGTCATGAAATTAGATTAACAGACAAAAAAAAAAAAAGCAAAAAACAGCAGACAAAAAACAAATGAAGTTCTGGGTATAATAGTATAATTTTTTAGAAAACTGAAAAATCATGCTTCATCTACAAATATAAAATTAAAAAGTAAAGATTTTCAAAATTATCTTTAAGTTAGCTTTATTAATACTTTTTTTACATACACAGTCATCTAGCTCATTAATTGAAGGAATAAGCAAAATGTAAAGAATAAGTATACACGGGATTTCACAGAACCTACACATATATAAGTAACCAGGAGTGCAGAAATGAATTTGCTAAAGGATGCATCTGTGTAAAGTCCATCAGAAACAGAACACATCAGCCTTCCAAGAATAAGCATTATTTGTATTATTATTATTAATTTTCTAAAGTTTATAAATCTGTAAAATAACTTGGTCTATGATAAGTGGTCAAGACCCCTATAAAATCAGATAACCCAAATGGATGAAAAAGTAACTATCACATATTCAATTAAAAAAGCACCCCATTGTCTCTTTGGATCATGACAAGGTCTCTTGAATTTTCCTAACAGTGGTCAAATAGTTTTGAGAAGCATTGAGTTAAACAAAGTTACTACTTATCTGTCCTCAGAGTATTAAATGGGTGATAAATATTTAGAATCAACAAGAAAAGTAGTATGGACCACTTCCCAAATTTATTTGTTCATGGGACACTTCTTTGTAGAATTACTTTTAAAACATTATAGACCATTCCTATTCTATAACCATCTGCTCAGGAAACTCACTGTAGCCTTCTAGAGATAAAAGGAAAAAGGATAGGAGGATATCACTTTTGTTTTCTAAACAAAATCTTTGTAATCTTTGTTAATCTTCCTAATCTTTGTAACCTTGAGTGGGCAAACATTCTATAGGTGTCTTGCAACTTGTCCTGATCATTTACTGATCTTTTGCACCCTCTGCTATCCTACTACATGGTATTTTCAAAATAGCACATGGAAGGCTGAAAGGATTAGAGGGAAAACTATTCTTATCCCTTTGCCCACACAGTGCCAAATTTTTCTATCGACAGCTGTTTTTGTGGCTAGCATGCCTTGGGCTCCATTACAGATGAAGACATTTCTCAAGAGAAAAGAATTGTGGCTACAATACACCTGCCACATTTGTGTCTACTTAGCTGTCTGTTTAGATCATATAAGAACTCTCACTGAAGAATGAACAACTGTTTTAACCAGTAATAGATTGTTTGGAGAAAAGGGTATCTTCTTCCAAAACAAAGGCAGTAAGCAACTGGAATCAATTCTTTCTGGAATAAGTATAGTTTTGAATCATTCTGTGGATTACTGGGCAAAGCTAGGCATTTGAAAACAGAAGACATAAATTCAAGTCTTAACATTTATAATCACTAATTGTGTAAATTCAAGGCAAGTATTTACTCTCTGAACTTCTCTTCTTCATCTATAAAACAGATGTAAATGAAACTCTAAGAGTAGAGTGGTTATCTCGCATGGACAAAGTACTGAGTTCAATTCTCAATACTAAAAAAAAAGAAAAAAGAAAAGAAATATTGAGTTGAAAGAGTTATTGCGAGGATTAGACTACTCACTGAGATAGCATATGAAGCATACAATTGACACATAAAAATTAATATACATTAATATTTAAGGCACTATTATTTGGAGTTCAGATTCATGGTGTGCTATCTAATGGTACAGAAGATAATTTTAAATGGTACATGCATTATTTTTATATGGATTATATAAAAAATGCTTCCCCTTTGTACCCAAATGTCACAGATAATTTTGCTTAAGACAAAACTAAAATGTCTCAGTTTAAAGATAAAACAGGTCAGCCAGGGTATAGCTCAGTGGCACAGGGCCTGCCAGGCAAGTGTGAGGTTGTGAGTTGGATCCCTGGTACCAAAAATAAAATAAACAAACAAATAAAAATAAAACAGATCAACTAAAAGAAACATGTTAAATAGATAATATCATAGGTAGTATAAATGAAGTGTAAAGGTAGAATGTGAATGTCTGAGTTGGGAAAAATTCACATATAAGTTCTGAATGGTCCTCAAAAGATTCTAAAAACAAAATGTGGGAGCTCCAGGAAGACAATCTTGCTGTGGGAGATTTTGTAAGATAGTTAATCAAAGATCCACTGGACAAGAAAAATATTCTATTGCTGGAGACATTCAAGCAGAGATTAGCAGACCTTTTTATGGAAAACACGTAGCTGATGTGATAATTAATTTTATGTCAACTTGACTATATAGCAGCATGCCCAGACGTTGGACAAAATAATATTTCTTGGTGTGTCTATAAGAATGTTTCTGGAAGAGATCAGCTTGTGAATCAGTAAACTGAGTAAAGACAAGTTGCCTTTAGTCAATGTGAGCCAGTATCCTACTGTCCACTGAGGACCTAGATGGAAGGAAAGGGAGGAAGAAGGGAGAGTTCACTTTCTCTGCTTGCATGGAGGCATCAGTTTGATCCTGCTCTTGAATATTGTTCCTCCTGGTTCCCTGAGTTTTGGACTAAAATCCTAGCTTATGCTATTGTTCTTTCCTTTTCCTTCCCTCATTCCTAGGCTTTCAATCTCAGACTGAATTACACCACTGGTCTTTCTGGCTCACCAGCTTGCAGATGAAAGATCATGTGACTTCTTTGCCCCCATAAACAAATGAACCAATTTCTATAATAAACCTATTTTTTTATGTGTCTCTGTATTTCCTAGTGGTTTTGATTCCCTAGAAAACACACTAACTAATACACTGGGGATTCAGACTTTAGATAGATGATTTGTCAAATCCCCCTTATGGTCGCTGAGACACACATGAGATTATGACTATCACTGGAAGGATTTCTGTTGTAGAAGCTTATAGGTCACAAACAAAAAATATTGAATAAGAGACTATAGGGTAAAGATCACACTCTTCAGGACTTGAGGGCTTGTGGGTTTGCTCCAAGTCCTCAGTAACCCTTCATTTCCATGGCCTGCCTCCATTTATGACTGTATGCCTATTTCCATCACATTTCACAGACTTTGTACTTCTTATTCACTGAATGTCTCCTTTGAGAATATAGTCCAGATCCTCTACTCAGTGATTTCCTTTGCATGTGAACAGCTGAAAGTCACAGGGTATTTAAAGCCCACACGCACAAGCACAAGCATGTCTGACTGACTGATGCGTACTCCCCTCTGATTGGGGTCTGATTTGAATAAAAATGCCAAGCAGGCAAAGCCAAGAGAAAACAAAGATGAAGAAAGCCTTTTCTTGGAGTGAAGTATTTCAAGTCCTGAAAGAAAACAACTTCCAACCCAGACTGATGTACCCTGCAAAACTATCTTTCAAAATTAATGGAGAAACAAGATGCTTCCATGACAAAGAACAACTGAAGGAATTTATGACCACCAAACCAACCCTACAAAGAGTACTGAAGGACATTCTAGAGAGAGATAAAAAAGACCACTTCCCCAGAAACAGTGGCAGAGGGGTATCACTGAGTGGGGCAGACAATTGAATGGAGAGGAAAAGTAGGCCGCCAATGGCTGGAAAATAGGATGGCAGAGATGAGGCAGTGCATGTTGGCCATAATCATTAATGTAGATGGCCTCAATTCATCAATAAAAAGAAACACAGGCAGAGTGGATCAGGAGACAGGATCCATCAATATGCTTTATGCAAGAAACACATTTAACTCAAAAGGGGGTTCACAGACTGAAAGTCAAAGGAGAGAGAATAATGCTGTATGTGACTAGGAACCAGAAAGAGGTGGGGATAGCTTGCCCATTCACTGCAGAGAGGCCAAGAAGGACATGGCATTTTTATACAATGGAAAGCTACCCAGTTATGAAGAAAGATAATCTCAAGGCTCTTATAGGTAAATGGATACAACTTAAGATCATGCTTATGGATGAAATGATCCAGAGTCACATGGGTGAACATCATGTTGTCTCCGTAGTATAAAAAACTAAAGGAGTTAGTAGGATTCAAAATATTGTGAAAGTGAAAGGGGAGGAAGTGTCTAAAAATGAGAAGGCAGTGGTCATTGTTAATCTATTGTCATGATTTGAATCTTGTATTGTTTTCATTGTTCTATTTAGTTTGGTTTTGTTCTGTTTTTGTTTACCTAATTTTATTATAGTTGATGGCAGAGACAGCTATTTCTGGTTTTGTTTTTTGTTTTTTGTTTTTTGTTTTTTGTTTTTGTACTGGGAATTGAACTCACAACCTTGCATCTGCCAGGCAGATGCTTAAGCCACTGAGCTAAACCCCTGGTCCTATTTTTTGAGATGGGATCTCACTATGCAGTTCAGGCTGGCCTTGAACTCAGTTTGTAGCCCAGACTGGTCTCAAACTCACAATGATCCTCCTGCCTTAGCCTCCCAAGTGCTGGGATTAAAGGCATGTACCACCACACCTGGCTAGGAACAGCTATTTCAAAGAGAACAAAATATATTATGGTAGCCATTATTGATTTCCTATTATCTTATTTTGAAGCCCTGTATTGCTTTGGTTGTTTTGTTTTGAATGACTTTATTCTATTTTGATTCATTTGATTGCATTATGTTTGATGATATAGGCAACTAGTTAGAAGATAACAAGAGGCATTATGGTAACCACTGTTGTCTTACTATTGTTTCGAAGTCCTTTTTTGCTTCCATTGTTTTGTTTTATTGCTTTCATTCTGTACTATTTTGTTTGATTTTATTATGCCTGATGGTATGGGCAGTAATTTTGAAGATAACAAGAGTCATTATGGTAGCCATTATTGATTTCCTTTTACCTTTTTTTTTGAAGTCATGTATCATGTTTGTTGTTTAGTTTTGATTGACTCTATTCTGTTTTATTTTGTTTGGTTTTATTCTCTCTAAAATAAAAAAAAGAAAAGAAAGAAAGCCTTTTTACCTTCTAAAACAAAAATGACCAGGAAGTTCCTCTCCTTCTCTCCCCACTTCTTCTTCTCATCTCCCCTCCTCTCTCCTCTTCTCTCTTCTCTCTTCTTCCCTTAATTCATATTTCTTTGTGTCTCTGTCTCTATCTCTGTCTCTCTCTTTCTCTCTCTCTCTTTCTCTCTACCTCTCTCACTGCCTCCCTAGACTCCATTCACCAAGAAAAAAGTAATCCAGCCTCCTACTCTATCTGTTGTTCCACCTAAAACTTATTTTGTAGATTATCTGCATAGGCAGATGCCCAAGTGATACAATTGCCACGGAATACAGAAAGCCCCTCACCCCTCAAATACTTCCTTTTAACTGAAATCCCTTTACCAGATAATAATGTATTTATAAAGTAGTTGCCTCCAAGGAAAAGAAACACCATGATTGGAACTCAGACTAAGGTGGAAATGAACTACTTGATTCAAGATAATAGAATTTTAGATTAGAGCTATTGTTACAGGCAGCTGAGTTACATACAAATATTATAAGCAGTCAGACAGGGCTAGGCCCTCAAAGGAGCTGGCACAGAGGACCAGATGTCTTATGACCTTGGAGGAGATAGATACCTCCACTGTAGGCCAGATCCCAAGACAAAAGGCAAAACAAATGCAACCACACCCTAAGTATAAACATTAGGGATTGATATTCTAAATAAGGATGGATCACCTTGAGGAAGTCAAGAACTACCATCTCAACCCCCTAAAGGAAAAGCCACTACTCCATAAGAATGCCAGCTTACTACTGGACTCACTTTCTCATTCATCCCTGATTTGGTCAGTTTTACCTGAACAATTAATCTTATTTGTTGATCATAGTTCTGTTCCACCTCATGCCCATCTACCTTGCAAGTTCCCATTTTTCCCCATCTTGGACCCATCTCACCTCATGGTTTTATTCTACAAAAGTCCCTGGAAAAGACAGAATCTTTGGCAACCCACTCGGGACCCCTTCTGTCTCTCTGTCTCAGACAGAAGCTTTCTTTTTCTCAATATATTCTGCTCTTAAACCCCATTGTTCCTAAAATTCATTCTTCGATTTCAGAGAACATGAACTCATACCAGACATATAGTAGGTCAGGAGTTTTGTTCCCCTATATCATAATTAATAGTAGAACTAGCAGTAATAGTGATACAGTGGAACAAAACTCCCAACCAACTCTATGTCTGGTATGGGTTCATGTTCTCTAAAATCGAAGAATGAATTTTAAGAACAATGGAGGTTAAGAGCAGAATACATTTATTGAGAGAAAGAAAGCGTCTGTCTGAGAGAAAAAGACAGAAGGGGTCCCGAGTGGGTTGCCAAAGATTCTGTCTTTTCTAGGGACTTTCATAGAGTAAAACCATGATGGGGAAAACCAGGAACTCCCAAGGCAGATGAGTTTGAGGTGGGACAAAACTGTGTTCACCAATAAGATTAATTGTTTAAGTAAAATTGACCAAATCAGGGACAAATGGGGAAGCAAGTCATGTAGCAAGCAATCATTCTTACTGATCAGTGACTCTTTCTGCTGGGGGTTGGGATGGTAAATCCTGGCTTCTCAAGGTGATCCATACCTAATCTCTAATGTTTATACTTAGGGTGTGGTTGCACTTGTTTTGCCATCTGTCTTGAGATCTGGTCCACAGCAAGAGGTGTGTGTCTCTAACATCAAGGTCACAAGACATCTGGTCCTCTGTGCCAGCTCCTTTGAGGACCTAGCCCTGTCTGACCACCTATAGTATTTCTAACTAACTGAGCTGCCTGTAACAATAATAGCATGTGCTAGCACTTTCCTAAGAAATACTTCACTAGCACGCATTCTTTCAACTTGCCTATAAAGAGAGAGCTTTCATCATTCCCATTTTTAAGTGACAAACTGAAGGTTTAGGTGTGGCAAGGCTTGGGGATTCCAATCCCAAATGTCCAACCCAGAACTTGATTGTAAACCAAAAAAGCAATTTACAGATCATATAAATCAGCCCTTTATAGTTACAGGATGAGAAATTGATAAACAGAAGTAGATGTAACTGAAATGATTCATCTGCTAAGTGCTAGAGTTAGAGCCTAGATCCAAGCATTTCTGAATTTCTGAGTCCAAATTCCAGGCCCTTTCCAAGAAGTACGTGAAACTGGGTAAAGTGGTGGGGCATAAAAGATTCTGGGTTAAACTGAGAGGAGCAAAAAAGGGGACACTACAAGCAATAAGCAGATATTTAACATCATCTTCACAACTTCCCTATGGTGGCTGTGCAGCATCCTGGGTCTAAACTTACTAAGCTTTCATGGTGTGCCAATTCCTTTTCTAAAAGCAAGCAATATTTGTTTTGATATTGACAAAGGCATGGGATAAAAATCCCAGATATGCCTCAGTATTTGCAAGATCTTATGTAAAACATCCCACCTGATTGCTAGGGAAGCAGAGACTTGGAAAGACAAGATCACTTGCCCAAAGTCATGCAGCAGGTATTTGAGGCACAGAAGTTCAAATCTAGTTTTCTAGTCACAGAAATTGGTGGAAGATAGTGAAGTAATTTACTGTGACTTTGGTTATAATTGTATAGTGTTCAGTTATTTTGTTTTAATCTGGAAGAAGGAGGAGGAGAAGAAAGAAAGTAAAAGAATTTGCTGGCCTTTAAAGTGTTGAATAATGATGGTGAGTGACATCCCTGCTAAGCACTAGCCAGGTGGGTGATTAGCCGTGAGTGCTCACCCAGACCTCCCCAGGTGTCTACGGGAGGACACCAGCTCTCCATAATAAGCTATTTCTCTGGCTTTCTGTGGGAAAGTGTCACTTGGAGAATGAAACAATTAGCTAACCTTGATGAGCTGCTGTCACTATAAGAAGTGAGGCCAGAAGACCCTGCTCCCATCCCTATTCTACAGCAGTGAGCTTTTGAGAAGTCCAGGGACCTTAACCACTTGTGAGGAGCCAATTGCAGCTACTACTGCTACCTAAGATGCCAGAACCCCCCGGCTCTGGTACAGGAAATAATCCGTGTGTTCCTAGGATCTGGCTGGCATCTGAAGAAGGGAATTTACTGTAGGTAACAAGCTGACTTAAAGGGCTGAGTGCGCCTCACTGCTCCTTGCCCTACATACTCCAGTGTGTTATAAACCGTGACCATGAGTTAGACACCTGGGCCATGTTTGGTCCATGACTTCAATCTCTATTAAGATTTTTTTTTAATAAGTCAAACAATTCTGAAATTATCTGCCAATGGAGGAGGAAGAACTAAGAGGCAGGTAACCCAGTGGCAGTGTCCTGGCTCTGAAATTTTACAGAGCAGAGTTTAAACCCCTAATAGCTCTCAGTTTGCATGGCCCCTGGGCCACCCCTTAACCTCTCTAAGCCTTTGTTTCCTTGTATGTAAAATAGAAATAATACATCTTAGTTTTATTAGAATTCCTGTGGGAACATATAATTATGTGTAATGTATTTTAATCACCCATTGTCTTGTCTGAATCTTCCACTAATGAATAAATTATATGAGAACAGAAACCAAGACTTCCATGATCACCTCTTGACTAAGGCTGAGTTGCCCTAGATATTGTGGATTTGAGAACAAGTAGTTATATAACATGAGAATTTGAGAACAAGTAGTTTATTAGGAGGTGATCCCAGGAAGCACAAATATGGGAATAAGGAAGCAATACAGAAAGGGTCAGGGTGCCAATAAAGAATGCGTAGTATAGCCAGGTGTGGTAGGCCAGGTCTATAATCCCAGCTACTTCAGAGTCTGAGACAGTAGGATCACAAGTTTGAGGCCAGACTGGGCAAATGAGTGTCTCAAAATTGAAAAATAGGCTGGGGATATGGCTCAGTGTTCCTTGGGTTCAACCCCCAGTATCAATCAATCAATCAATCAATCAATCAATGAAATGCATCATCTAGCCAGTAACTACTGTAAGCAATAGTTAGAGAGTAAGTCCCATTAGGATCCTCTGGGAAAGCATTGCTGGGACACAGTTATAATGTAGGAACACATTCATGAGATGATAAATTTATAGATATTTCATGATCAATTAGAGGACTCTGAACAAGTTGCTGTTCTGCTGTCTCTGGTAAATTCAGTTGACCCTGACAATGTCAGAGCAATTGCCTATACCTTAAGGCAACTTGGGCTGACCTGGGCTCATACAGTAAAAGCTCTGTCTCCAGAACATTCCTATATTATGGTAATGTCCTTAACCACTCTCATTCAGTCAATTCTTTCTGTCCTGAATAATTCCTGTATTATGGAAATGCCCTTAAGTGTAGTCATTCTATAAGAGTCCCCACCCTTGGTTCCTGGAATGTTTCTATTGTTTCAAGACCAACCTGTCTGTCAGTATATGATTCAATGTATGTAACCAATCATGTAACATTTGGTCACTTGCTTTGTATCTCCCATTTCTAATTCTATATAGACTAAACTCCTTCCTGATTGGGAGCCTTTTGGTTTGGTTTGGTTTGGTTTGGTTTGGTTTGGTTTGGTTTGGTTTGGTTTGACTTGGCTTGGCATGGGAAATTTCCCACACCATTTCTGCTCTTAGGAACCATGAAATTGCAAGTGAAGCAGACAAATTTAGTGTATTGGAGGTTGGGAGACCAAGTGCTCCAAAAATAACTCATTCCAAAAAATCTCATAGGCCAATCAGCCTATCTCTTTCTTGTGGGGAACCACAGACACGACCCTCCTTGACTCTCCTTGAAAAGAGGAGCAACTATCTTCATTTTGGATGAACTTAGCCCTATCTCCACGTATTGATATGAACAGAGCTAGCTAGGCTATTTCTTTGTCCCTTCAGTTGGCTTTAAGCAATGTAAATTGGGCTGGCTGAGGAATAGATGTGTAATCTCTGAAGTAAAGTGACAGGTCAGTGTTACCTCACCCAGTGACTCTACAAATACTTGGTTGAGATGGGTATGATGAAGAGCCCTGCTCCACGCTGTTGGCTGGGACCAAGCCTCAAGAAAGAGGCTGTGACTTCCCAGGGCAAACAGGATTGTACATCAGAGCTGAAGCACTGACCCCAAATTACTAGCTACATCCTCAGTTGTTATGCAGATTGCTTTCTCTGCATTTCTTGCCCTCTGCATATCACAGAGGTGATCTCAAGCTTCCTACCTAGCCCAGCTCACAGTAGTCATGGTAGTCACATATTTCCTGCCACTCTCATTGTCACTCATCCCTGAGCCACTCCCCTCATGGAGAATTAATAAAACCCGGAATGGGCTCTGGGTCATGGCCTTTGTTCTGGTGAACTATCATTTTGGCTGGACTTAGGAACCCTTGGCTCCCCACAACTGTATGTATGTCTCAGTGTCTTTCTTCTTGCCATGCGTTGCACTGGAAGTGGTAGGTTGGAATTAGCTGATTAGAATTCCAATAACATCTCCTTGTGATTATAATTATAAACCTTCCTGGACTGTGATGAGGACAAGAAAGGGTTCTCAATATTACTCTGCAAACATATGAATGAGGCTCACCTAAACATGCCATTCTCAGCAAAGCTAACCCACACCAGAAGAGTCTAAATAACCCAAAGAATTGTGAGGAATAATACATACCAATTGCTTTAGCTCCCTAAGATTTGGAGTGGTCTGGTATGCCATGAGTAATAATTTATATGACACGGGAGTCAGTGGAGGTTTATGGAGACGAGAAGGAAACATAATGAGGCTCTATGATTAATACAGAAATACTACACAGGGTTTAGGGGCAATTGCTCTAGCTCCTTCCTCATTGGAATAGGCAAACCAGTCTTTTGCTCTCACTTTGTCTGAATTTTCTCTAGTACGTTGGCTCACAGATATCCTTGAGGATGTTATAAAGTCATCATCTAGAACAACCTGTTTTAGAAAAAATTTGCCAACTAGATTTGCAGACTGCTTTTTTATATCCAAATTTCTTAAGCATGGGAAATTGCCAATAACAAAATTCCAGGTAAATAAGATGATCAAATTATTATAAAATGCCAAAAACAAGAGAATTATAAAAAGTAATCTAAAATTCAGGGCAGCCGAACTACAGAGGAAAATATTTCAGAAGTGGAGTTCAGGTCAAGATAAAAGAATGATTCTCACAACTCACAGAGGCAGAGCTTGTGTTTGAAATGATTGTGGCTGGTTGTGTAACTATTCAGTCTGACTCATCTTTGGATATAGCCCATCACCTAGCATATCTGAAATGCAATTAAGGTTTGTGGAATTATTTTGACCCCAAAGCTATAATAAAAGGCAAGGTCAGAGTGCTCAATTCAGCAGCACATATACTAAAAGGCAAGTTCAGAAAAGAGGTATAAATTGTTGCATAATATTAGCCATGATACTCTTCTCCCAAACTATCCAAGAGTAGGATAGATTATGCCATACAAACAAATTCAAGGTGTTTACTGTCATTTGTACAAACTTCATTACAGTAGTAATTTCTGCAACTCTGGGCTGCGTGTATTTGGCATCTTACAAATAACACAACAATGGTCAAGACAGTCAGGTGACTTACTAGAAGACCAAAACAAGTCAGCATCAGGATCCAAGTTGGAAACCCTTCCTCCAATATCCTGTCTGTGGCTTTATTCACACAGCCATTGCCATCCTTTCTTAGCTGTTCATAGTATCCCCCAAATGAGGGTGAGAATAATTTATGAAACTAGGAAAATGGTTTACTTTGTTTTCCACTAAATTTTAATGTACTTTTCACATGCCAATTACATGAGTCTTTCCTGAAGTATCAGTTAGTGAGAGGGAGAAGAACTGGGGTGTGCTTTGGCTATAGTGTATTTACCCTAAAAAAAAAAAAAGAAAAAGAAAAAAACGCATTCCATTGTAATTGTGATTATTTTTAAAAACCCAGAAATGATGTCCTGTCCAATCCCACTGCCACTTCCTATTCTCAAACAGTACATTTTTCTAACTTCAAAGGAAACTGATCCCCTGGTTATTGTGAAGCAGTGTTTCTGATGTCAGTATTGAGAGCATGAGTCTTTGTGTCTCTGTGGAACCAATTATCTGCAGGTCTAGAAAATCAAGAAGTTGAATTATGTTTCTGTGGATGCATATTCAGATGCTAGGCACTGGTGCAGAAATGAGAAATAAAACACTCCTCTCCAGATAAATCCTCATGAAAGCACAGGTCTCTAAGGAATGACTCTCTTCACAGCCTGAGACCCTGGGCTTTCTGTTCAGGTGAGGACTATATACATTGCCTATATTTTGGTATCATTTTGCAAATGTTCTCTCACAAAGTTCTGCAAATGTCTCAAGCAGCTGGTGAGGGTACATTTCCTCTTAGTGGGGACTCTGTTGTCTGAACTTGCAAGGCTTCTCATTTATAGAAAACTGAAGATGCAATTTGGGGAAGTATATGAGCTTCCCCCTACTTCCTATTTATCTCTCTTCTCTCTCATATTTGTATATAAACATAATATATATGTATATTAGTTTTTCATATAAAGGAAACCATGTGATATTTGAGCTTGTATGTCTGACTCATTTCACTTAACTTGTTTTCACATTGCATTCATTTATCTACAAATGTCTCAAATTTATCTTTCTTTATGGCAGCATAGTACTCAATTGTGTATATGCTAACTTCTTTCATTTATACTAAAAGTTTATCTTGCTGAAAAGAAATTTGTGTTTTGTTTCTTTTTTGTAAGAATCTTTTTGGTTTATGTCTTATACTGAGTACTACTTTGAAGATAATGATACACAGTATGATAACAATTGTTATTCTCTTATTTGTTATAAAAATGTGTTTTACTTCTGCATAAAGTAAAAGAAAGAAAACTGATTTCATATTTAGCTTGGAGGAAGACTGATGCTTTTTTAAATCCATAACAAGCATGATCCATTGTCGCCCAGGAGACTCAAGGGAAAGGAAACAAGCAGAGTGCCAAATTTCATTATTAATAATAACAGCATTAAATGTTATTGACAATAATATAAGTAACAGTATCAGATAACATTTATTGAGCTCTTAATAGATACCTGTGTCTAAATATCAGGTCTACCACTTGTGTCAGTTAGACTTTAGAAAGTTACTATATTTGTTATCTAGGGCTAACATAACAAACACTAAAAACTCAATGGCTTAAAAAAAAGAAAAGTTCTTTGCTCATAGTTTTGGAGGCTGCAAGTCTGAAACCATGGTGTCACAAGACCGTGTTCAGAGTGAGATCCTCTCTCAAGCCTCTTTGGGAGAATCTTTCATTGCTTCTTTTATCTTCTAGTATTTGCTGGCAGTCCTCAGCATTCCTTGATCCATAAGCATCAGTCTAGTCACATGGCTGCCTTAACCCAGTGTGTGTTTGTTTGTATGACCAAATTTCCCCATTTTATAGAGACAACAGTTGTATTAAATAGACCTTGAACTAATAGCCTTGCAGAAATGTGATTACCTCCACACAAACCCTATTTCTAAAGACATTTTGGAAATATAGTCACATTTTGAGATACTAGGAGTTAGGGTTTCAACAAATTTTTTGGGGGAATGCATTTCAACCCAAAACAGTTACCTAACCCTCTCTTCACTTCACTTTCCCTTTATAAAAAGAGGATTTGATAGTGAAAGCACAAGGGTGCCGAGAGGATTATATCAGATAATATGTAAAGAGTGTAGCACAGTGCCTGGGACACTGTGAAGAGCAGTAAATGTTTGCTATTATTACTATTAAAGTCGTGCTATAGATCCTTAAAGCTCAATTTGTTTTGCTTTGCTTCACAGAGGAGAAGTTAATATGGTTAACATTTCCCCTCAACTCTAAAGGGCATAACAATTTTTCTTAAAAGTGTAAGTTGACATTTACATCTTGTGCTTTACCAAGAACTATATGTTTGAATTAAGTTTACCTTCCATTTTAATACTGGTACCTATTCATGCTATGATAAAAATTACTTTGAATAAATACCTTATTCCCAGCCAGTAAATAAACCTTAAGTATTAAAAACCTGGACAATTTAAATAAGGTTAAGAAAGACTTCTTCTAGGTTATCCCTAAAGTAAAAGAAATAAAAACTCTAAAATGTACAGCTTTTACTCCCCTAATGATGCTGATGTAGGTAAATATATCTCAGGTGTTGGGAGACAGCCTCAAACACTAAAAAGAACATGCATTTTAGATGCCAGTACATCTGCACCTACATCCCTTATGGGCTCTGTGACCAATGAAAAGTAATTCAATTTTTTTAGTCTGTTTGATCATCTGTGAATAAGGACATTAACCTTCAAAACTGAGGCAATGAAACCATCAACAGATGAATAAATAAAATGTGCTATGTACAGATGCTCCTTCACTTACAATGCCCAACAAACTCATCATAAGTAGAAAATATCATAATTTAAACCTAACTTACTGACTACTGTTGGTTAGCCTACTCTTCTTCAAATGTGCTCAGAATAATTAAATTTTAATATGTGTCCATCAGTGCTCACTAGAGAAACAGGTCTAATGTAAGATACATAAATGTACAAGGACTTACAAGTACACTTAAAATGGCTGCGTGCAGAGTCAGGTGTGGAAGAGTGCAAAAGGGATGTCTTTGCGCTAGAGATCAGAAGGATTCAGTCAAAGAGTCAAAGGTCCAAGACCTCACTGGAGCTTTTTTTTTTTTTAAGAGAAAATGGACACAGAAGAGAGAAACAAAAAGCAAAAAAGACCAACAAACAACAACAACAAATCTGATATGATAACATTCTAGGTTTACACAATGAGATGGTTGAAATTTGACAATAGCTGCAATATTGCATATCATTACCTTCAAAGGGGTTGTTCAGATTAACAGATATAGACATGTAAAATTGATCTAATCATGAGTATTAACTGTTCTTTTCCAATAGCTAATGTATTTAGTAGTATAGTCAGTTTAAGTGTCCTATGTATAACTTTTTATAGATTTATGTCTTTTTCCTTTTCCCTTCCTTCCTTCCTCCTTTCCACTTAGAGTACTTCTTGTTGTCATTAAAATAACTGCCCATATCATCAGGCCTAATATAATCAAACAAAATAGTTCAGAATAAAACCAATAATAAATAAAAGAATGGTCACAGAAAAGAGAAACAAAAAGCTAAAGGGACCAACAAACAACAACACCATATCCAATACTGTAACATTACAGGTTTACAAACTGAGATGATTGGAATTTTACAGTGGTTGTAACATTGTATATCATTACCTTCAAGGGGTTTGCTCAGATTGACAGATATAGACATGTAAAATTGATCTAATCATATGAGTATCAACTGTTCTCTCTCACCAGTTAATGCATTTAGTAGTATAGTCTTTTTAACCATCTTATGTTTACCCTCATATAAATCTATGTCTTTTTCCTTTTCCCTTCCTTCCTCCTTTCCCCTTGTAATACCTCTTATTGTCTTCAAAATAATTGCCCTTACCATTGGGCCTAATATAATCGAACAAAATAGTACTGAATAAAACCAACAACAAATAAAACAATGGAAGCAATACATAGTAATGCAACATTGATTTCTATAATGCCTCATATTATCTTCTAGGCAGTTGCCTATATCGTCTGTTATAGTATAATCAAACAAACCAAAATAGGTTAAAATCCCTCAAAACAGAACAGTGAAAGCAATACCCGATTTCACAACAAAGTGATCAAATATCAAAAAAAGCTACCCTAATATATTTTGTTGTCTTAAAATAGCTGCCTTTGTCATCATATATAATAAAGTTAAACAGGTTGAGGTAGAATAAGATTAAACTAAACAGCTCATTGAAAATAATACTGGACTCAAATCCTGATGATGGATTACTCATTTGTCTGCCCCACTTGGTGATATCCCTCTGCCACTGTTTCTGGAGCTGTGGAGTTTTTTATCTCTCTCTAGAATGTCCTTCAGTATTCTTTGTAGGGTTGCCTTGGTTGTCATAAATTCCTTTAGTTATTCTTCGTTGTGGAAGTATCTTGTTTCTTCCTTTGATTTTGAAAGATAATTTTGCAGGGTACATCAATCTGGGTTGGAAGTTATTTTCTTTCAGGGCTTGAAATACTTTACTCCAAGCTCTTCTTGACCTGATGGTTTGTGTTGAGAAGTCTGTCATGATTCTGATGAGTTTTCCTTTGTAGGTGATCTGTTTTTTTTCTCTAATACCTTTTAATATTTCATTTTTGTGTTGAATTTCTGTGATCTTGATTATTATATGTCTGGATGTAGGTGTATTTTGGTCATGTTTAGCTGGAGTTCTATATGCTTCACTTATCTGAAAGTCACCTCCTGTTCCCATGCTTGGAAAGTTTTCTAAAATTATTTCTGTAAATAGGCTTTTAATTTGATTTGTATTGACCCCTGCTTTTTCATTCACACCTTTTATTCTTAAAGTATATCTCTTTGGGTTGTCTTGCAGCCATTGCATTGCCACTTCCAGGTTTCTTATTATTTTTAAGAAATCTTTCCTTTCTCAATCCCAAGCTTTAAACCTGTCTTCCAGGTTTGAAAGTCTATCTTTAGTTTCCTTCAGTTGGTTCTGCCGATTTTCACTGGAGTTTTTGATTTCCTGGTAATCTCTTTGAATCTGTTTCATGAATTATAAATCTTTTTTGTATTGTTCATTCCAGGTTTCTCTCATTTTCCTATGCTCCATTTTTTCATCTATGTCTCCTTTAGAGATGCCTAGTGATTCTTTTATTAAGTTTTTCATTTCTTCTCTCAATTGGCTTAATATTTCTGCTCTAATTTCTTTTATAGCTTCATGGAGTTGTTTCTTTACTTCAGTTGTCTTCACCTCAGAGACTTTACTTGTGGGACCCCTGACCTCTTCTGAGTTTGCTTCTCCTGGATTTGCTCTGCTTGAGTTGGAGGCCAGAGACTGCCCCCTACCTCTCTGTCTTGGCATTTTCCTGGGTTGTTCCAGGGGTCTTGTGATTTCTCTGGAGTGAGCTGGTGCTGGTTGTGGATGTCTGATGGTTACCACTGGGTGTGCTGTCTGCTGCCTTTCCCTAGTTGGTCTCAGCTCTGCAGATGTCTGGCACAGTGTGCGGTGGTGGGGCTGCTGCCTGGGAACCTGGGCCGATTGTCTGTGAAACTTCCCCTATCACCCCTAGGATGTGCATGGAGCCTTGGTCTCCAGGCCTAGCTGGTCATTGGAGCAATTTCTGTGGGACCATGCCCAATTAGGTGTGGTTCCGGTCCCAAGATGGCTGCCAGTCCCTCCCTCTCCCCCACGGCGGGGAGGGGGTGGGGGTTTGCCGCACTTACTCACTACCTGTTTTAGTCCACTCCAAGATCATTGCCTCCACCATCACCACCATGGCAGCAGCACTTTAATCATGCATCCCCAGGTCATAGCAGCTCCCTGCTGCAAAGTGGGTTCAGCTCTGGTCAGAGGCATCACCAGCCTCTGCCTTTGTTTGGTTACTTCTTTTCACTCTTTCTGAGGGCTTCAATTCTCATTTTAGTTTCTTCCTGGGTCCAGAGGACCCACCTCCCTCCCCTTTGTCTTCTCCATGTTGTTATATTCCAGCATTTGGACGGGAGGCCATTTACCCTGCTGTTTACTGTTCTGCCATCTTGTTCCACCTCTCCACTGTAGCATTTTTTTGTGAGTCCATATCACAAGACTGAAGGCTCTGTGCTGAAAGGCTGAAGATTTCTGAAGATGACATTTAAGGTGGAGGTGAAGCTTGGAGCTTCTCTAAAGAAACAGAAGTGAGCCCATTTTCCAATCTGTCTAATAAGAGAGTTGAAGTAGATGATCCACATTAATTCCAGCTCTTTAAAGACTTTCATCATATAGAGTCCAGATATCGCATTTAAGAATGAAGGGGGCACAGCCACAGCATGCCAATATTTCTTTGTTACACAGGAGGAAGGAGAGGGGGAAACAATTATCTTTTATGACATTAACATGATACATTGGCCAAAAGGAGGAAGGAACTGAAACAAAGGCTAAAAGGAGCAGTTAATAGTTAAATGTCTCACTATTTTATAATACATTTATTTTATTTTAAAAAAAGTTTTGCAAAATGAAAGGTTCTAGAGTTTTGTCATACAACAATGCTTATATAGTTAAAACTACCATAATGCACACTTAAAAATAGTAAAGATGATAAATTTTATGTTATGTGGTTTCCACATTAAAAAAAAAAACTATATAGAAACTTTTTTCTTTAACCTCTTTACTTTTCAAAAACAATACCAGTGGTTTTCAAACCTTTTTTAGAAAAACCAATCTATTCTTCTCAGAAAAATTTCATGCAAAAATAGGGTACCAGATGGGGGTCCTAAATCTCAGCTTCTTCCCCTTGTTCTCTAGATCTGTTCCAGAGTCCTTGAAAACTCACTACTACTCTAGTGAGTGGCTAGTTTAAAATCAATGCTGTATACTCTATAAAGCAATGAAAATGCCTGCTCAGCGTGCATTCAACTGGGAATTAATAATGGTAGAGCTTTACTAGTCTAAGCCCTACAATCCATCTAACCATTTATCATTAATAATGTATAAGTGAACCTTTGAGAAAGCATTTCTATCTACTTTCATGAAGAGACTTTATAAATGTAATAGAGGTGAAAAAATGCATTTACCAACCCCATAGTCTAGCACATACTCAGTAAAGATCTATATAATGATTGACTTCACAAAGGGACCTGAGCTCTGTGAAAAGCATAGCAAGAAGTAGTATTTCACTCATTCATTCATTCATGAATCCATTTGTCTATTCATTCATTCACAAACATTTCGTTATCACCAACCGTATTCCAGACAACTGTTAAACACTAGGAATAAAAACATGAACCAAGGTGATTCTGGCACCTTAGATAGTGCATTGGGCTTCCAGTGACAAAAACCATGAACCAGACAGTCTCTTCAAGGAGCTCATTCTTTGATATTAGAGACACATTTCAACAGATCATTGCAAGGATCTGTGAGCAAAGAGAATTATGCTCAAAGGTTTGAAGCAATTACAAATCAACTGATAGGGAGCCAGGGAAGACTTCTTGAGGAAGGCAATATGAGCTACCCAGTCAGTGTTGGGGAAAGTCATCTCAAGATTCCCCAAAAGAATGAGAACACATGAGGAATGTCTGGGTGTGCTGGCAGCAGAGAGCACAGACAAGGAAGGAATAGATAAACAAAGCTAAAAAGTAGGGTAATGGAGAATTCTGTGTGCAAATAAGGCATGTCTGCAGTTTCTGACCTTGGCTTTTGTCCCATCCCAGGGGACTTCCAAATAACACTTCCATAGAGATTTGAGTTCTCTAACCAGTACTTTACTTCTAGTCTGTGGAGCAGAGATCATGAAAGTGAAAATAAAAAAGGAACATTTCACTTCCTCAATAGATGCTACCATAAAAAATTAAGCACAACTTTTACCCATAGGTGAAAACAATGATACTGCCCAATGAGAAAATATATGAGTTCTTGATAGTGTAGTTTTAGAGGCAGAAACAGTTGACCAGAAGGTACTGCATTGGGCAGAAGGGGCTCTGTACAAAGACTGACTCAATTAACTCCCCAGATGAAGTGACATTCAGATACTGAGTACTGAGTGTTCTGAGTACTGAGTGATCAGGGCTTATTGCACAATTAAGCAGGTTTGGTCTCTGAACTTCAGTTTAGGCCCTTCAGGTAATCAAAACTCACAACTTCCCCTTCTTAGGGTACTGTTTTCCATTTTTATTTATGAAAATATTCACTTCTGATTCTATTTTCTTACTGAATAATAGAAAACTCAGACTTCATCTCTCTTTATACCAGAATGAACATCTGAGTAATTCCCCTGTTGGGAGGCTTTCTAGAGTTTGAGTCAAAATACCAACCACAATGGAGGGACTTCTCTTTCTTATATGAGCAATCACTGGATGAATATCAAACAAGCACAGATAATAAAATGATGCCCTGGGGCAGATTTGAATTAAATCCTGGCAATAAACGTCTCAGAATCCCCAGAACTATTTCCAACAACCAGTCCCATTCTGTTTATTAAAGAGGAAAGAAAGACATTTTAAAGTCATTTGCTTCTAGTTTTTTGTTGTCCAGAAGAGCAAAACACATTATGACTTCACCACATGATTTTGTATATATGACCAGACAAATCAAAAATATTCTAAATTTAGATTTTGGTTTAACTTTGGGAAAGACTTAAGTAAAATTGATACCAAGACTCAAGACAGGGCTTCTAGATTTTCAACAGAGCTACAACAGACTTGTTTAATAGTTGGTAAAAATGGAAAGACATGCTCAAAATTTGAAAATACAAGTTCTAAGTTTCAAACTGAGAAGGATGACAGACACTGTCATGAATAGATGAAACAGTTGATTTTTAAAAAATGGATTTTTGGGGAACAGTTTTAGGTTTATCACAAAGCGTGCACTTGGTATTTGTATACCATTATGCTGACATGCACAGAGCCTTGCCCTATGTGTCAACATCCGACACCAGAGTGGTACATTTATTACAATCGATGAGCCTACTTGGACATGTAATTGTCACCCACAGTTCATAGCCAACATTAGGGCTCACTTTTGGTGTTGTGAATCCTGTGAATGTTCGCACATTTATAATGACATGTATTTCCTATTACAATATATGGAATAGTTTCCCTGTCCTGAAAGTCCTCTGTGGTCAGTCTGGTCATCCTTCCTTCTCCCATAACCCCTGGAAAATCACTGATCTTTCTACTGACTCCATGGTTTTGTCTTTTTCAGAATGTCCACTGTTGAGATCTTACAATACGAAACCTCTTCAAATCAGCTTCTTTCACTTAATGATATGCATCCCTTCATGTATTTTCATTGTCTGGATGTGCCACAGTTTATTTATCCATTTGTCCACTGAAGGACATCCTGGTTACTTCCAAGTTAAACAATTCATTTTCAGACTCCATTTTAGTGGAATGGCCACCTAGATTGGTTGCTGTTATTGAATTCAGAGGACAACCATGGAAACTCGACTGATTTATGAATCCCCTTCATCAACCATCCCAACCTGACTTGACTTGGTTCTTCAAATAATTCACTATTTTCATAAGGCAGTCCAGACATATCAGTCAGTGTCTACTAGAAAAACAGATTTAATGCAAGGCACACAAATATATAAGAATTTACAAAATTGCCTTACAATGGCTGCCGTTAGAGTCAGGTGTACAAAAGGGCAAAAGGTCTGTCTATGAATTGCAAAGCTGAAGTTCCCAGTCAAAGGCCTGGAGCTCACTGTAAAGTCCTGTGTGGGTCTGTATCAGGAAGATAAAGGGTCTGTAATATAAGACCGAAGGGTCTGGGCTACACACTAAAGATCTGCACTAAGAGCAAGGAGATGACGTCCAAGGTTGAAGGTGAAGACTGAAGCTCCTCCAAAGAAGCAGAAGTGAGCCTTTTATTCCATTCAGGCTATGAGCCTAATGATTGGTGCCACTCACACCCAGAGTGGGTCTCCACTCTTCAGTGAATCCCTTCAGCCATACCCAAAACTATGCTGATCCAATGTTGTTGATTGTTTCTAACTCAAATTGACACATTTAATGATTACACATGATATCTCTAATTATGTAATATTAAGAAGCCCATTAATGGAGGGTTTTTCCTATACCTCTCAAATTAAATCTAGTTCCTTTCTTTGTGTGTCATCGAATGTATTTTTACATCAAAATTTCAGTATTTTTTATATTATTTTTAAAAAGAACTGACTTGTTGGTTTTATTATGTTTTGTACACTTAGGACATTTATTCTCTTGTGATAGTCACAATTTCAGGCTACCAACACGTCCCCTTACACACCCATCATCCTTCCTTGCAAAGTTTTTCTCTTGTTTTTCCTCTTTTAAAATAAGTATTGGTACCAGATGTGGTGGCACATGCCTGTGACTCCAGCACTGAGGAGGCTAAGGCCAGAGGATCACCATGAGTTCAAAGTCAGCCTGAGTTTCATAGTGAGTTCAAGGCCAACCTGGACAACAAACATAGAAAGACCCTGTCTCAAAAATGAAAATGGGGGGAAAAATGATAATCATTGGTAATTCCATGAAAATTTTCTTGAACATGTCCCCCAGAGGTACATCTGCTGGAAATTTAATCCCCAAATGTATGTGTTAATTATATTTGAAGGTGAGGTTTGGGGGAGGTAACTAGGGTTAGATGAAATACTGAGGGTAGGGCCTCCATAAAGGCATTAGTGGCTTTGTGAGAGGAGAAAGAAAAATCTGAGCTAGCTCATTTGCTGTGTCTCACCTGTGACGATGCCCTCTGCCATGAAATGACAAAGCAGGAAAGCCTTCTCTGATGCTCAGTAGATGCCCACACCATGTTCCCAGACTGCAGAACAAGGACCCCTATAAACATTTATCCTTTTGAAAAATTACTTGATCTCAGATATTTTGTTATGGCAACAGAAAATGGACCAAGACAGTCTCATGGTTGTGAGCCCCTGCCCACCCATCCCCTGCCCATCATTTTGGCCATCATCATTTGGACATGCTTTCTCTCTTTCTCTCTCTTTTTTTTTAATCTATATTCCTCCTCCAGAATTGGGTACAATCTTCCCTGAATGCATAGGAGCAGGAAAGAATGATCTCTCAAGTGGGATGTATACATTCCAATTATGCAGTTGGAGGCTGCATCAGATTTTCAGCCACACACCACTCTGAGACCACATTAAACCTAAAGTTAATTAAAACTCACTTCCTCCCCATCTGCTGCACTCTGCCTCCTTAATTCATCATATTTTCTCTCTTAAACTTCATCCTGTTACTGTATTAATCTGCCAAGATAATTTTGGACACTGTATCTACTATCCAAAATGTTAGGTCTCTTTCTCTGTTTTGTAGTGCTTGTGGTTTTGATCAGTTGCACTTAATTCACTCATTTATACAACTAATATTTATTAAATGTCAATTATAGTGTCACATTGTGAGGTCAGCTCTGAACACACACAGCAAACACTGGCCCATATTCTTAGGAAATATAGCCTGGTGGAAACAGCGGATTATAATTGACCAGATTAATCAATAGGTAATTAAAAACTGAGACACTTGTTCAGAAATTTAAAAATACAATTCTATTAGTGATTACAGGCAAGTAATCTAATGTGAACCCGGGTAGGGGAGTGGTAAGGAAAGACTTTGCTAGAGGGTGACGCTTGAGCTAAAGCGAACAGAAGTGAACTAGAGAAAGGGCTGCAGCTTCTGGGAAGCCTTCCATCTAGAGGAAGAGCCTTCAGAAAGGGGCTAGAAGGGAAGGACCACAGTGTAATTTAAGGCCTCAGTATCTGGGATGCAGAATAGTGCTTTTGGGAGGAATCACACATGATTGTGTTATAGGCCAGGCCTGATCATGTAAGGTCTTGTAGGCAGGATTAATGTGTTAGCAGTTCTCTAAACAGCCCAAGAACAGTCTCTTGAAAGAAGACTAGTACAAAATTTACCCACATTTCTCTAAATTTTCCAAGCCTTTCCAACCACATTATTCAAGTTCAGACCCTTGAACTTACTGTAAAAGTCCTAAAATTTGATGTTCCTGTCCTATGGTTTACTAATGTGAGCCCTGTGTTCCCGCAGAAGGCACCCATCAAGATTTTTTTTTTCACCCTTCCGCCTTCACCTGCAACATGCTGCCTCTGCTTCAGCTTCATCTGTGGTCCATAAAATGGATACACGGTCAAATGCATGACTGCTGAGCATGGCCTCAGACAGTGACTCAATCTTCATAGTGAGAATTTAATTTCCCAGGGAGCAGGAAATAATTTTTTACTTCTTTTGAATGTTGTATAGCTTCTATGTAATTTCTATGTACAGTAAATAGTTAATTCATGTTTATAAACTATATACACAGCCTCCCCTGAGGAGTTCCCTACTGAATAAGATTACTGCATTTGCCTACCACTGTGTTCTATGTAGCAGAAGAACGGTAATCTAATGTGGATTCAGGTAGGGGAGTGGTAAGGAAAGGCTTCCCTGGAGAGGGGGTGGTAGAACTGAGACAAACAGAAGTTAACTAGAAAAAATGCCTGATGATTCTGAGATTCACTTTCCCTAGAATAAATGCTGTAGAATTTTCTGTGTTTGGATACTTTATTCAGTGATGGCAGCAGAAATTACTTAAAAGGAATTCCCAGGCCATTAATGTTTGAGAATATCACATTATGTGTGAAATCAAATTGCCGAACTTCTCAGAGGATTAACTTAGTGAATATCTTGATTTTTCAAGAGAACCTCATATGCCTTCACTGACTCATTGATTCATTTGACAAAAATATTAAGAAGCTTCCAAATACCAAACAATATAGGAAATGCTATCGAAGATGTTCATCTCTCTAAAAAATAAAACAAAATTCGCCTTCAATTCAAATTTAGCTCTCTAAAAAATAAAACAAAAACAAGACACAAAACCAAATGAACTAAAAAAAAAAAACTTGTAGTGTTTGCCCATTTCTGTGGTGTCTATATTCCTACATGGTTGATTTCAAGCTACCAACATGACACTGCTTACTTCAGAATACAGAAGAGATAACCATGGTCAGTGTATGCCAGTCAGTTCAAGCTGGCTCCAGACCACCAGCAGGTGTTAGCCAATATTGAACAGAACAGCAATGATCTCTACCCATGAAAATTTTGCAAACAGCAGAAAACAAATATCATGATCCATGTGGCCCCTGAGGTTCTTGGGGTGAAGGACCACGAGAGGATGAGAAAAATAAAGAAGAGATAAAGCTGGGGTCAGGTGGAGCCCTTATCTTCCTAATTGGGGGAAAGGTACTGCTCAACCATAGTAACATGTTTCTTTATATACTGGGAAAGATGCCATCAATTTCAGCCCCTCTGCTTAGCAACCCATTGCTTGGATTGTCTAGGAGCTTGGTGTTTTTCTGAGCTGTAGCAACTTTTTCACATGGTTGACCCAGGAAATCTTTGGGTTTTGGTAGGGTCATGTCTGGGTCATGCCTTAGGTCAAATTTCAGCTTTGACAGTTCCCAACAAGTAAGTTAATAAATCAATAGACTAAAGGGAATGGTCAAGAGTAAAATCAAAGCCTTGTGAGATAGACAGGAGCTTGCAACCGGGCAGGTGATGGCCATTAATGCTGAGAAGTAAGTTATCAGAAGACCCCCATCAAAGGAGAAGGGAAAAAAAGAATTACAAACAAGAGAAATAGCACATGCAAAACCTTTTACCTAGAAACAACATAACATTAAAGGACTAAACCACCCAGCTCCCTGGAGTGGAATGAGTGGTGACTGACAAGGGGTGAAGTTGGAAAGGCAGGCATGATCTAAGTCCGCCCTCCTAGGAAGGAGTTTGGATTTTAAAATGGAAAATAAAGCATCTGAATGCTATTTTTAGTTTGTCTTAGAAATGTAATATGCTTAGCAATTTTGCAAATTCATTCTAAATTCTATGTAGAAAATGGCCTGAAGCAACTTCCATACTTATTTGACCTCAGATCCCTGCTTTCTCCAAAGTATTTTCTCTGGAGTAACCCTCTAAGTGAATTTTGGAAGAATTTATTCTAGGAGCTATAAAGTGGCCTGTAGCTCATTGTATTAGTGCTTTCTTCATTGCTTTAATGAAATGACTGAGATGGGCTAACTTTATAACTTTATTTAACTCATGGTTTTGGAGGCTGAAGATCCAGGCACCATGACAGAGATTGTGGTGTTAAACTTAACTGTGTCAACTTGATTGACTTGGGAGCCACTCAGAAGACTAGAAAAGCACACTGTGGGTGTGTCTGGGTGGGCCCTAGAGGCAGGGTGTTGAATACTACTTATGGTCTTTCACCCTTTCTTCTCTGGCACTGTTTCACTGCTCTGCTTCCTGGCTGCCGTGAACTAAACAACTTTACTCCTTCCACCATGGTGTTTCTGCCTTGTTACCAGCCAATAATGGACTGAATCCCTTGAAACTATGAGCTACATCAAACCTCTCTTCCCCAAAATTGTGGTGGTTAGGTATTGTGTCTCAGGGATGTGAAAACTGACTAATTCCCAAACCCTGGCAGTGCCCTGCCTCCCGCTGATGCATCACCCCATGGAGTATAGCAATGGTAGGAGTACACACGGTAGGAGTAGGGATGGGAGGAAGAGATTACATCTCAGTGAAAGAAGTCAGAGAGAGAATGGATTCCTATAATCCACTTCAAGGGCATGCTACCCAGTTAACCTAAAAACTTTCTATTGGACCCCATTTTTAAAAGGTCTCACCATCTCCTAACACTGCCATCCTGAATGCCAAGTCTCCAAGACATACTTAACTGATATCCAAGCCTTATCACTAATGAATCAGATTATTTCTCAAATTGTCACCCAGCAAGAAATGAATACTTAAGTGTGCTTAATAGAATTTTCTTCTTTGCTCTTCCTACTTAACCGTTCTAGGTTTTCTCAACAGACTCAGTAAAATTCTTACTGTTCATGGAAATGATGAAAATGAAAACAGTTAAACAAAAAATCTGAAGTGGAATACTTACAGACAGTGTGAGATCCAGGTCAGATGACACTGGCTGTTGAGAGTTACACTCAAAGCTTGGGTATTTTCAAAAAGGGGTGAACCTTATTCCAGAGCACAGTTGTAAAACAGGAAGTTCTGTGATGACAGAAAGTTCTATATCTGCATTGTTCAGGAGAGCAGTCACTAATTATAAGTAACTATGAAGCAATTTTTAGATAATAATGTGACAGAGGTACTAAAATATAAATTTTATAATTTAATTCATTTAAACAGCCACATATTACTTTGGCTACCATGAGGCATGTCTAGTTGTACATGACACTAATGGCAAATAAAAAATGGCATTTTCTTCCTTTTGTACCTAAATGAAACTTCTGCTCCCAAATAAACTTAATCCCATGAGATGGTGGTAACACATGGAAGGCACTTCAAAGGTCACTCAGAAATTAGTTTTCTTGTGTTGTTTTCTACCCATTTTTTTCTATTCAAAGCCATACATACATGAAAGGATTAAAAGTCTGTAAATAATAAATTAGCATTGTTTATGACCTACACTCCTGGACTCATTTTCTCCTAAAAGTTGTACCACATTTTAGACATAAAGGCTTCCTCTGTGAAAGAGGAAAAATTAGAAACAAAAACAAAACAGTCTCTTAACTTTGTGCACAAACTTGTTTTGTCAGTATGCAGCTGCACACACCAACACAGCATCTATTGCCCAGCACTCATATTTTTTATGGTAATGCTCAGAGTTCTTTTAAATCTGCTTTAAGCTCCCGAAGCCCTTTTAAATTACATCATACAAAGTCAATAGATGGGGAAAATGGCCAGGAATATATGGTCCATTAGAAATTCCCTATTGGCCTTCCATTACAAGGCATTTCTGAAAACATTGTTATTTTGCAAGATAAATCTTTCTTATTAAGTTCAACCTCTAACTCCCTAATCACTGAGAACTGTAAGTGGTATTACGACACCTGGCTACAATCTGCTATGTCCAAACCATGCTGCTCCAGCCTTTTCCACATAGGTTTATTTCCCTTTCACTGCCTCCCACTTTCTTCCTTCTCTCAATTGTTCAACACATTTTCCCTGAGAATATATTATGTGCCTGAAACTATGGCCCATCTAGGGATCAGGTAACTAAGATAAACAGGTCACCACACTCATGGAAGAAATGGAATGCTACTGGCATGCTGAGCAGCATGGGAAGGTTTGTGAACAGAAAATTTTGGGAAACAGATAAAAATTTTTTTTTTTTTTTTTTTGCAAAAAGAAAGGAAATTAAGGAATGGGCTTGGAAAGTCAATACACTGCACTCAAATTTCTTCTAGAAATTTTGTTTTTGTAAAGAAAAAGAAAAATATTTCCCAGAATCATTTTGAGGGACTATAAAAATAATTACTAGAAAATTACTAAAGGGTTTGGGGGTGTCGCTCAGTGGTATGACTCTTTCCTAGCAGGCACACGGTCCTAGGTTCAATGCTCAGCGCTAAAAATCATTATTAAAAAATCAAGGAATGCCAGGCATGGTGAAGCACACCTTTAATCCCAGCACTCCAGAGGCTGAGGCAGGAGGATCCTTGTGAGTTTGAGACCAGCCTGGGCTACAAAGTGAGTTCAAAGCCAGCCTGAACTGCATAGTGAGAACTTATCTCAAAAAATAGGGCCGGGAACCAGAAAAGACCTAGAATAGCAAAGGCAATTCTGGGCAACAAAGGGAAGGCAGGAGGCATCACAATCCCCGACTTGAAACTATACTACAAAGTTACTGTGATAAAATCAGCATGGTACTGGAATCAAAACAGACCTGAAGATCAATGGAATAGATTAGAAGATACAGACACAACTACAAACACACTTAGCCACCT